>JANHGO010000873.1:0-37430 GCA_024606505.1 Aquila spilogaster
TTTTCACAGTTGCCATGTCAATAGATCAAGTTCCTTGAAATACATTTTAAGCGGAGTTTACACAGAGCCGCAGGAGCTCGCATTGACTCCCAGGCCTGCCTTTATTGTGCCTCCAGCAGCGGTAAGTCAATATGGCACATTGAAAGCAGCTCTGCTCCGCTGTCGAGTGAAAGTTAGCAAATTCCCCCATCTCTTTCCAGCTCTTTTCCTCAGCAGCAATGTGTTTAACTAGAGCCGTTTTGCTCATGCTACACTGAGACGTTCTCTTTTTTTCCTTTTTTTTCCTTCTTTTTGACTCGTTTTTGGAAGGGGGTGATTAGATTGGGCTATGGAACTCATCACACCTTCCAAAACACCCATCTAGGCAAGGCTGAAAACATCAGCGTGCGTGAGGAAAGGTGACAGGACAACACAAGGGCTCAGGGCAGCAGCGATAAGGGCTGACAGTTGCTTAGTACAGAGCAATAGAAAATAGAACTGGAAAATCAAGAGGGGTCAGAAGAGTGGTTGTATTTCATTGTGGGAGCTCGTAAAGGTTGCGAATCATAACTGCGTGGGTTCCAGAAACAACATCCTCTGGGAGTGACCTGATCTGACCCTCCCTACAATGTCGCTCTTTTCTAATTGTAGATCTCGTTCATTTATCTTTGCCCCGAACCCCAAATACCTTCAAGCTGCATACATCTGGGGCTCACAGCAGATGTGGTTTGGAGCTCTCTCTGAAAAGCACTGCAGTGGGAGCTCCAAGTGTGGCTGGAGGTGGCTGCTCTGGACCGTGTCATTGACTTCCCTAGTCAATGTCAGAGTACAAATGTATCTGACATAAATGTCACGGGTCAAAACTGTCTGATGTATATCCCCTTTCTTTTTCCTGTGGAAACGATGCGTGGAGTGTTGTGCTTCTGTGAGCTATTGCTTATGGCTGATGCTGGGATGTCTGAAATGATTGTTGTTGCATCTCTAAACATACTTCATTTTCCATCACCTGTGCATTTGTGGAAGAAAGTCTTCTCTCCTTGGTACAACATCTGCCTTATGTGCTGACACAGGTAGAGGTGCTCAACAGCCACCACTGGATGTGCTCTCATGGTGGGTACATGAATCTGAACATCCCCATCTGTGGTGAGCAAATGCCACCAGCTACTCCTGGTTTGGAGTTTGACCTGCTTTGGTGTTTGGCGATGTGACGTGCTGCTGACTGGCTGCAGTCCTAGTCTTTCTGCTGTTGTAACTTGAGGAAGCTGGTGCAGTACACAAGCTGGCACCTAGACTTTGAATTTTAAGTGTTGTGGGATGAGTTGTTTTGTTTCTGCTTGGATTGTGCCTGCCACTTTTAAACACTGGTGCTACTCTGCCAGGATAATTTACTCTTGAGGTGACCACGCATTTCCTGAGAAATACAATCAACTTAAGCAAACAAACAAATGACCTGGCAAATCATCGTGTGATGTTGGACACTGGTGATGGAGCCTTTTGTTCTGCAGCCCAACATATCCTCCCACTATCCCAGAGCTCTGTAAAACTCTTGTGATTGTGATGCCCCAAAAAAGGTACTGAAGACGGCTCGATTTACATTCTACTAGAAACAGAGGGTGGCACAGGAGAAACATATGGCTTCATTCCTAAACGGGGAAAAAGAAAATATTTAGGAAGGAAAAACAGTTCTGTGACTAATTATTTTTAATTGTTTTCTTTATAAAAAAAGATCAAGATTGTTAAGAGTGTTTCTTCCCCTCCAAAACATCTACAAGTGATCAGGCTACCAAACAGACTAATTAGATGTCAAATAGACTTCAGCTCTTAAATTGGTTTAGTTACACAATGCAAAACATCACATTTGGAAGCAGATGGCATGTCATATTTAATATGTCTAGTAACTTGCCTGAAACCAAAGTTTTCTTAAAGAAAATGTTGCTACTACTGACCAAGAGAGATGCCTCTGAGTATCTCTCATCATACAGCAAGATGTAGGGCCACCGTCTGGCAGCTGTTGTTGGTGACTTCAGGGCCTTTAAGGTTTCTTTTAAAAAGGGGTTTCTATTTGGAAGATAAAGAGGTAGCACTCGTAGAAAATTGGATCCCTTTAAGGTTGGATAAATTGGACACCTGGAAAAATCAAGGCTGTAATATAAATAGTTTTGAAAAATCTTGATCTGTTCCCTGACGTATAGAGAGCTGATTCCACTCTAAGGCCTTCTGGGCCATGCCTCTGTCACACTGGAATCTAGAAGTTATTTTGAATAGCACTATGGAGAAAGAAAAACCCAGCAGCAGCATGGGGAACCATTAACCTCGTTTGCAGAAACATGAAAATGGCTCAATATCTTGTAACTTGAGTCATTACAGCATTAATAAAAACACCACTAAATGCTGCCTGGCCATTCCATTGCAACCTTAATTACTGAAAGAGTAGTAAATGAGTGTTTGGGTGACAAACAGGTTTAGGATTGTGGTGGAGATTAATACGGGTGTGGAGGGAGAGCTGTGCTTGAGTAATCAAAACTAGGAGATAACCTCAGTGGTATTTTGAATCTGTGCCCAAAGCTGTGCTTCAGTGGCCTTGGAGGGTCTATTTGTTGCATAGGTGGAAAAGTCTATGACATGTTGACAGTGGCAATGAAAACAAAGTTAGTAACAGGTGAAGAGATGAGATTTTGTGATGGGCTCTAGGATATATAAAAGGTCAGAGTATCCTCAGAAGATTTAATGCTTGAAGAAACACAGCTCCCCGTTGTGGGTTTCATTAAATGTTATATAGAAGAACATCAGTTTGGGTTGGGGTGAAAAATAGAAAATAAATCAGTATAGACAAAATAAGGTCGAGGGTTTAATTTTTTTTCTGATTCATGCACAGCATTAGTTTTGTTATTTAAAATTCATATTTCTAAAGAAAAGCGTAAGTGAAAGGGATTATTTCCAGTTTAATATTTTAACCTGCTGTGCAGACTTCAGACACATGTTCTTTGATCAAAACCTAATCCGAAATACTAGAATTTCTTCCTTCCCTTCTTTCCCTCCCTTTCTGAGCTCACATACAGCAGGAGGATGGTAAGCTTTGCCACAGGGCATCCTCTTGTCAGAGATGCTAAATTGCCTCCGAGACTACTAATCTAATATATGTACAAATACCAAAACAATTAATTGTGTGGATTGAAAACCTATTTCCCCTCTTTTCCTCCCATTTTCCCCTCCCCAGATCTCTAGCTACACTCATCCCATTGGCAACAGATTATCTGTAGTTAAATTGGGCAGCAAATGGACTTTTTTTGGTACCCAGAGGAGGTGCTTTGCAGGGTGAGAGCTGGCCTGGGAGGGAGCAGGAGACAGAGGAGTTGGTTTGCCTATGCGAGTGCAGAGTATGGAATGAGGTTTCATCCGAACCCGCTGTTGGATGTGGGACCTTTGGTCATCACCATGGGGGAAGAGGAAAAACAGGTCCAGTTACACCTTCTTGGGGCAGGGAAAAGGGGAGCTGTTTTCACACTCTTTGGTCCCCCTGCTGGTAACGGAGTTTATAATTAGCCTCATTAACATGGTACACAGGGCCTCAATCAATCTCTGGGCAATGTCTCCCAAGGATATCCTGCTAAAGGAGTATATGATGAGTGCATTTGGCAGCAAGACACGCTGAAGATTTTTGTCCATGCCACCAATTGCTTGTGTCAGCCTTTCTCTGCTGCCAGCGGCACACTGAGCTGGAAATTTTTCTGAGCAGCGCTAGGTTTCCTTCAAATACATACAGTCTTGCCTATATTTTAGATCATTTTATCCAGCAATGATCATTTTGTTGGTGCTGCTGGAGGAGACGTGAAGTGGTGGTGTGGGAGAGCCAGGAGGTTAAAGCTGTTTCTCACCGTGGGCGCTTCAGCAAAATCTGTTTCAAAAAGCAGAGCAAAACTGAACGTGTAAAACAACAAAAAAAAACAAGGAGCAGGATCGCTATCCCTTATTTTCTTTTCTGGCTGCCCCAAAATGGGAGTGTATGACAGCACGATGGTGCACAGAGGTTCATGATTCACAGAGTAGCACCCAGATGGAGGAGGAGATGCAAGTGCATGCATAAAGAGTGGGATTAGCTTGAGGTGTTCAAAGAAAAAGGCCATTGGGGTGATGGTCTGGTTGGCTGCTTTCTGCCACGTGCATATCAAGTCATTTTGTTCGACTCTTGGTGTGATTTTCCTTTTGGCACCCAGTGGGTTTCATCCTGCATGGCTTTGTGGACCGTTCCACACTTCTACTGCAGATTTACAGATCTCATGGAGCATCTTTAATTCTGTTGACAACAGGTCTGCTTTATAAGCTTGTTTCCTTCACAGTTAGTCCCTGGTTCCTTAAGGGTCCATGCATCAACAGCTTGAAACTCCTAATCCTTTGAGATAACTCGAAGGTGGTGTCTTAGCTGGGTCCATGCAGCTCTTCTTCTTTTAAAATGCAGAGGAAAACTGGAAACTTTATTTTGTTACAGAGGAGTTGCATCAACTTTCAGCATGACCGCACTTGTTATGTCGCAGTGGGAGCAAAGGTGCTGGACCACTTAAGAGAAATCTGGGGGCAAAGTGGGTTCTCAGGTGCCTTGGCTGGATGAAGGTCCTGGTTGTTTGCTTGCTGTTGGCTCTTCTGACTATCTTCTCTGTAGCTGTGTATTAAGAAAAGCTATTAGACGGTGGGTTTTTTTGCAGATAATTGAACTCTCTGCAATAACCATGTTGTTTAGAGAAAGTAAGAAGAGTAGACAGTAAGCAAGAATGTAGAAGACAATGTAATGAAGCAGTGGTCACAGCATGGCCTGATAGAAGACTTTGAATCCTGCCTTGCTCATTGCTTTAATTACAAATATTTTACCAGTTCTCTCGTTTACATGGGGGTAGGGCTCTACCAGGAGCCCCTTGACCGTATGTTGGAATGAACGAGAGCAACCCAAGAAATGTGACCTACCGTCACCTTTTGTTCAAAGATATTTTCAGCGACTGTAGGTTTTGTTTGCACCACTTCTCAAAAACCCCTGCAGCACTCTCAACTGGTGGGCTCCTGGAGGATGGGAAGGCCTTGTAACTATTTCCCCTATTTTATTTTCTATAAAAGTGCAAGCATTTTAAAGAGAAAACCTGACAAGTCGTTTCCTATCATGCATTGTAATTATCTATTATAATAGGGAATAAAGGATTAATTAGTTTTCAGGCTGCAGATATGATTTAATTAGTTTTCAAGCTGTATCTGAAACACCTGTCTTGGCAAAATCAAAGTGATTTCAGTTAGGGGCATATGAGAAAAAGGGGAGAAGGAAAGGAAGAGAGAGGGGGAGTCCAAGTCTGACAGCGCTCACCCACCACAGTGCTGACCACAGCTCCATTGTGGGCAGCATTTTTCCATTAGAATTAAATGTGACTTGGGAGAAAAATGGATATAAAAGGGGTAGGTTTTACTGTGGCATCACCGTGAGCATCTGACCCTTAGGGGAAAGATTACTGCCCCGCTGTAGCTTTGCTCTGTGTTGAGTGCAGTTGCATCTTTCTTCCAAAATAACAATAATACAATTTGTCCTGCAAGAAAATAAGCTATATATACTATGATTCTGTACTTATGGAATTGTAGAATCATTAAGATTGAAAAGACCTGTAAGACCATCTAGTCCAACCATCAGCCCGTCCCCACCATGCCCACTGACCACGACCCTCAGTGCCACATCTCCACACTTCCTGAGCACCTCCAGGGATGGTGACTCCACCACCTCCCTGCACAGCCTGTGCCACTGCATCACCACTCTTTCTGAGAAGGATTTTTTCCTCGTATCCAACCTACTTCTTCCCATTCTCCCCCCGAAAATCAAATTTCTGGAAGAGATTTCCAATGGAATGAGAGTTTTGCATCTCGGAGATGGGAAGAAATGGACCGATCCTACTTTGGGGGCGATATCAAAAGATTCTTTTCATGCACTTCTCCCCCCTCCCCCCCATTTCTCCCCTACGCGTGTATTCTGAATCCTGCCTCGCTGAGCTGCCGGCCGTGCTGCAGCGCACTGCACTCTCTTCCTGTAGTAGTAGTAAAGGTCGCTCTTCCCCGCGGTGATTTTTTTGGCCGGGTTATTTTTATCTGGGAGCAGCCCAGCCATGCTTCTCCCCTCCCTGCGATCGCACCCACACGCGACGCGGCCGATGCGAGCCGAACCGCAGCCCAGCTCCGTTTATTTTGCTGCTGTTGTTATTATCATTATTATTTTATTTATTTCTTTGGAACCGCTGGGGCTCTGCGGTGGAGTTGCGCCTGGTTGCTCGCCAGCAGCTATAAATAGCGTTGTCTACAAGCAAGAAGCGCCTGAATGAGGTTGAGCGGCAGGAAAGGAAAAGCCCCTTTTGGCTTCCAGCTGGCTGCCGGCCAAGCAGCGCATTGCTTCAGCAGCCGAGCGCTCGGAGGTAGCGTGGGAAGGAGGGAGCGGGATGGTCGTTCTCCGGTTAGAGGTGCTGGGCTGGATTTAGGAATGGCAAAGCTCCGGGGGGAGGGGAGGGTTCCCATTTGCCACCCGGCTGGAAGTCCTGAAGGTTTTAGGGGTGGTGGGGAGGGTTTCTGGCATTGTGGCAGCGCTGGGAGGATGCTGGTGTGAGTGGGGCTGTGTGCAAACACAGTGCAAGGAAGTACTCAAACCCTAAATATGTATATATATATTTCCTTTACAGCATAGATTCCTCACTTAAATATATATATTTCTTACTTTAAAATCTTCTACATGTGCATCTGTTTAAAAGAAAAAGGTACCTTTACGTGCCATACAAGTGCACAGATTAAATGACACTGTTACTATAACTGAGGGAGCTGAACTTTTTCAGCTGGAGAGGAGATGGCTTTGGGGATACCTCATCGCGGCCTTCTGGTGCTTAAAAGGAGCTTATCAACAGGAGGAACATCAACTTTTCGCATGGGTAGATAGTGATAGGACGAGGGGGAATGGCTTTAAACTAAATGAGGGGAAATTTAGGTTGTATGTTAGAATGTCTTTTTAGGTTGTCTGTACTCAGAGGGCACTCAGCCCTGGCACAGGCTGCCCAGCATGTTGATGCCCGATCTCTGGAGGTGTTCAAGGCCAGGTTGGGGCCCTGGGCAGCCTGGTTCGATGCCTAATGTAGTGGTTGGCAACCCTGCCCGCAGCAGGGGGTTGGAGCTAGGTGATCTTTGTGGTCCCTTCCGGCCCAAGCCATTCTGCAATTCTATGATTATAAAGTGAATGTGTACCAGAACGCTCACATACACTTTTTCAGTGAAAACTGACCCGGTCTGGCTAAATCCTGACCTTCTCATGTGCCGTTCTTCCAGCCACACCAATGGGCTTTCTAGGAATGGTTGCTGTCGATATGGGTTAGATTCATGGGAGGGAAGCAAAGTGAGGGGAGAGGCTGTTGACTTGTAAGCTACTACAGATAGTGATGAGAAGCAGAAATATCTCAGGACTTTATTCATACCTCCTTCTACCTGTTATCTCCTTATTATCAGCAAACGTAATGAGGAGTGTTTCTGCTGGGAAAAAACCAAAACATCCTTCAAGAAGTGTGGCCAATGGTTTACTTAACTGGGTAAGATTTCTTGAAACTTCAAAACTGATGAACTAGCACTGCGAGGAAGCTAGCAGGACATGAGCGATCAGCTGATACGCTGATGAAGGCAGCATTAGTTTTTAATAGCGCTGGTAAATGCATTAATAACTGCTTATATGGCAGCCCAATGCCTTGCAACGTTTATGGTCATCTTTGCTGTGCGATGACAGAGCAGTCGCTGTAACTATCCCTGCTCCAAACATTCTCAGATCCTGCGGAGTCTGCTTCAGAGGAGCCACGTGCTGTGGCGTTGGCTCTGTTTTGGGGGCTTTTTCATTTTGAATGCTTCATGCTATTACATCGACGATCCCACAGCATAGATAGTGCAGCAGTAATTTAGTTAATAAATAAATCTCCCTCTGTCTGGTTTCATACCTATTCACATGCTATCGCTGCATTATAGTGCTGGATAATTTCTTCTTCTATAATTGAATAGTCTCAAAATGCAGAAATGGCATGCTATTTATTTGAAATGTTTAGAGGAAAATTAATCGGCCTGTTTTTATGACTGGGCCCTTTGTGTCACAGTCATATTTTTAATGGGCTGATTTATGAAGCTAGAGTAAGTGGACCAAAAAAATGTCTCCCTCGCATGAATTGCTGAGGCTTCTTTTATGGAGTTCTAGGTTTGGGTTTTGTAGTTTCTGCTTCTGTGGCAGGAGGCGGGAAGTTTTGAGCAGTGCTGCAGCCATGTCTGCATGTGCTTCTGGTGGGGCAGAATGCAAAATATCCATGTTTTCCCTTGTGCTGTTGTAACACGCTTCGATCTCCCACAGCGGAATGTGAGATGCTGCAAGAGGAAGGGATGCTTGGGAGACAGAGAGGCTTCTCCAGTCCCTTGCATTCCTTGGGGTGGCCAATTCAGAGGGGACCCTCTGAAGGCAGGGGCCGGGTTTGGAGCCACAGCTGGAAATGCCATTAGGGGCATGGGAGCAACGGAGGGCAGCAGAGCCCTCCAGGATGACACTGAGAAGTGTGGACGGGGACTTTTCCCTTGTTCAAAGCATTCAATTTGTTCTGCTTGGTGAGATTTGCTCTCTGAGGTCAGAGACCAAATGCCGAGGGAGTCTGCAAGCGATAGTTCAGGGTGCCTGCGAAGAAGTGGAGGTGGAAGCACCACTTGCAGTCCCAGGGCAGTTTCAAAGACTTCTGAGCTGTGGTTTCTGGTGCCGTGTGTGTGGCTATGGGAGTTTTCCACCCATGCTGCGGGGGAGCTTCTCCACGCCAAGACCTTGCTACCCGGGGAAACGCTCTTATCTCTGCGATAAAATTCTGCTTCTATTGTTTTTGGCAAACAGCCCGCTCCCCTTACCGTCCCCGTGTCTGCACCAGTTAAATTGTTTGGCGCAGGACAGATGTTTCAAGGAGCCTGAGCAAAGCAAGGTAGTTGCTTTGGTAGTTGGAGTGCTGCTGCTCCACTCCCTGGGCGCTCCCTCCTTGAGGCATCTGCTTGTTGGTCACAGAGCGGGTTGTTGATGGGGAGGTGTTGTCCTCTAATAACTGAGAGATAACGGATAAGGACGTTTAAGTGGTGGAAGGTGCTGCATGAGAAACCAGCACCAGAAGCACTGCAGGGGCTGCTGGCTTCATGCAGAGCGCAGGGCACTCCTGGGCTGTGCAGTTCATGGAAAATACACAGGTTGGTAGGAGTTAGTGCTAGCTCTGAGGTTGGAATTTGGCTTATTATGTTGCAATACCTCTACATTTTACACTTCTTTTTTTCTGACTGTATGGAGAGCCCCCAGTTTGTACGCATAGAAAGTGCTGCGCTGGGAGGCTGAAAATAATACGTTTGCACGTGGAGATTATGTATGCATCCAGCACGTGCTACTTGAAATTAGCTCCTGGATATGTGTACAAGAAATTGCCATTGTGCTACAGCCACATGTATATAAGGTGCTCATTTCCCTAGGCGATCAGGTTGCATCACTTTGGGCAGGGCTGAAGGACTGCCAGGTCATGACAAGTGCGTTCAGTATGTGAAGAACAAGATCCATCATCCCTGATCAGCAAGTCTCCGTCTTCTTCATTACTACTGTTCTTCTTCTACCGTACTACTGTACTTCTTGTGTATATTTATATGTACATGCATTGCAATCCTGGAAAGGGTGCTAGAGGATGTTCTCCACACAGTTTTGCAGGGTTATTTCAGGAGCAGAACACCCTAAGTTCACTGAAGAATGCCTATAGTCATGGGAGAGAGTGGGTTGCAAGCATTCCTACAGCATGTTTTCCTTCTCTATTTGAAACTCATACTGTAGTGTGAGATGTACAGAGTTGTCTTTCTGAGAGATGCATAGCAGTGTATTTAGGTGCGCAGTGTAATTACCCTCCTAATTAATGAAAGCCTCAGTTTTGACATCAGGAATAGTGATTGGAAAGAGTGTGTGTCAATGTGCTGAGTTCACAGTGTCCCTGCCACCTGCTCTGAGCTCTGATGGCACTGGGGGCTGGGGCTGAGCTAATGTGAGTCTCCGATGAGATGTGTGGGGCAGGGGCAGCAGCCATTACGAGAATGGAGATGGAGGTGAAAGCACGGTGGCCTCATGCAGATTGGCACTAAACCTTGCCAAATTAAATGTTCAACCTCTCCCCTGTCAGGGGTTGCATTAACCAATGGTGTAATTAAGAAAAAAACTAGTAATTTTGCTTTGAGAGACAGTTGAGAGGGGTCTTGTGCCTTGAGTTGCAAAAGCGAATAGCAGTGATGTCGATCGGATTCAAGTGCTCGTACTAACAGGTTTCTACCAGAAATGAGGCAGTAGGGAGTTAATTCCAGTGCCAAGCAGAATTCTAGTTCCTGCTGCAAAGAAAGAAGTGGAGAAGATGGAGTATGGTTAAAAGGAAAAGGAAAAGCACTTTCCATTAGTGGAGTGGCAATAAAAATCGGTTGCTCACTGCTGATCAGAGCTTTGGCTGCTTGAAATGGGCACAGGTTCAGACTGTGCCTTTTTGTTATTTGCTTTTATAAATTATAACGAAAAATCCCCACACAAATCAGCACAGCACACATTTTAATAAACGGAATCACAGAATGGCTTTAGGTTGGAAGGAACCTTAAAGATAATCCAGTTCCAACCTCCCTGCTGAGGGCTGGCTGCCCCCCGCAGATCAGGCTGCCCAGGGCTCCATCCAGCCTGGCCCTGAGCACCTCCAGGGATGGGGCACTCACAGCTCTCTGGGCAGCAGTGCCAATGCCTCACCGCCCTCTGGCTGAAGAGTTTCCTCCTAACATCTAACTTAAATCTCCCCTCTTTTAGTTAAAAGCCATTCCTCTTTGTTCCATCGCCCAGCTCTCCATGGGCTGTACCTCCTCCAGGCCACATCCATTGCTGCACTGAGGGTTCCTCCATGGCTACACATGGAGATGTGCTCTG
The DNA here is from genome assembly GCA_024606505.1 of Aquila spilogaster. Lineage (NCBI taxonomy): Eukaryota > Metazoa > Chordata > Aves > Accipitriformes > Accipitridae > Aquila > Aquila spilogaster. The sequence continues at coordinate 10,961 of JANHGO010000873.1, forward strand.
TGTCGTGCCCATGGGCTGCATGGGGACAGCCCGCTCCTCCATGGACCTCTCCTGGGCTGCAGCCTCTTTCTTCAATCTGCTCTCCCAGAGGCACAGGTGTCACTCGTGGCTCAGCTTTGCCCAGCAGTGGATCCATTTTGGGATATCTGGAGCTGGCACTGATCTGACCTGGAGCAGCTGCTGGGTTCTGCTTGCAGATACCACCCTGCAGCACCTCACTACTGAAACCTTGTATTGTAAGCTTGATTCACGCGGTCATAGTTCTCCAGGTATCACAGTCCCCCCCTGGTTTAGCACCTCAAATGCTGTGTTCAGTGTTGGGCCCCTCACTGCAAGAAGACACTGAGGTCCTGGGATGTGTCCAGAGAAGGGCAACGGAGCTGTGAGCGGTCTGGAGCACAGTGTGATGGGAAGCAGCTGAGGGAGCTGGGGTTGTTCAGTCTGGAGAAGACGAGGCTCGAGGAGACCTTAGTGCTCTCTACATCTCCTGAGAGGAGGTTGTGGTGAGGTGGTGTTCAGCCTCTGCTCCCAGGTAACAGTGATAGGATGAGAGGTGATAGCATTAAATTGTGTTGGGGGACGTTCAGGTTGGATATTAGGAAAAACTTCTCTGAAAGAGTGGTGATGCAGTGGCACAGGCTGCCCAGGGAGGTGGTGGTGTCCCTGGAAGTATTCTAAAGTGTGGAGATGTAGCACCGAGGGACAAGGGTTAGTGGGCATGGTGGGATGGGTTGGTGGTTGGACTTGGTGATATTAGTGGTCTTCTCCAGCCTTATTGATTCTGTGATTCTATGATAAGGCCACAGCACCCATCAGTGCCCTTCCACCAGCAGCCCAGCAGTGCTGAGCCACTTGTGAGGAGCCAAAGTCCCTCCTTGAAGCACTGCTGCATCACGATTCACTTGCAGCAAGCAGGAGGTGTCAGCAGTTCTGTTTATGAGCCGCTGTCCTCTCCCCTGTAAGTCATTCCTGACAAAAGGAAGTTTAAACGCTCGCATTGATTCCTGGCTGGGAGTGCAAAACATCCGCACACAGCAGCGGCGCTGAGATTTTTCAAAGCAGTTTGAAGGATTTAAAGTGTTTTTAACATCTCCAGCACAGTGCTCCCAGGCCCTGGACCTTTGCTTTTAAGCATCTGTAAGTCACAAATAGATTTAGGAGATAAAATGCTGGAGGCTGTTAGTCATCTCAGTGCGTATTTTTGTTATTATTTCTTTTAAGGAGAGCAGGCGTACTAAATTTATCCTTTTTAATGTTTGGAGATTGATAGTTACAGATTTGGCCTTTCTATAAGCACGTTGAGTTTTGTCAACAACATGATGACTTAGAAGTGAGATTTCTGGAGACTTTTTCATGAGTCTCTTCCTTGACACTGAATAAACTAACCAAAATGTAGCCCTTCTAGCTTAACACATGCAAGAAACCGAGATGCTTTTAAGGATTTCTGCTGAAACTATTTTGTATGTCAGATATTTTGGCAGTACTTACCTTCTGTTACCACGTTCATCTGCAGAAGATCTACCCAAATAGTGATCGCTGCTCCTGGTTGTTACCGGGCTCCATGCAATAGCCCCATGTCATGCTGCTTCGAAAGAGCTCATAGGAGAGAGATTCTCATGGGTCAGCTCTGTTGCATGTTACCAGCTTGTCAAGGACTCGCTTGACAAATTGAAAATTAGCCAAGTGCTTTTCCAAGCCAAAAGTAGCCCGAGATGATGTGCATGCTTCATAGCAAAGAGCTGTTTTTGGTTCTTTAAGGTGATTGACTCCAATACACATCAGATTATTAATTGGGCCCTAATAAACCTGGACAGCGATCCTATAAATTTCTACATGTTAGGGGTCAAGCAGTGAAGTCAATGTTAATTAATAGTCAAATGCAGTGTTTTATTTCATGTAATCAGCCTCCTGACAGCCTGAGCATCCTCGGAGGTTCGTTACGCTTGAAGAGTGGGAGCGGTGCCAGAGCATCCCATTCTCCATTGTTATAAAACAGCAGATAATCTCGAACTGTTCCATGTAATAGCTGCAGATTTATTATATCACCTGGTGGTATGTGCCTCTATGCCCTTTCATAAGGGGACATGTTCTGGTGGACCTCATGGAGGCTTTTCCGTGCCCTCCCACCAGCTCGCGCCTCACCTACTCGCAGCCACAGACCAGCACAATGGAGCAAAGTGACATAGGGCATCACTGGAAGCTCATACAGTGACTGCAGAATGTTGCTGTAGAGGTTATGCATCCTCTTGTTGGGCAAGTTGAGGAAGCAATAAGGCCGTGCTGGAGGGAATGAGAGGGAGAATCAGCCTTATGTTCTTGGGCATAAGGATGGATTGGAGGGGATGTTGGGCTAACAGGTATAAGGTAGGGATATTTTTTCTACCTTTTTGTTCCCTTTATTTCCTGCCTGACACCAAAGTCTCTGAGGAGAAAGCATTAGGGGCAGGAAGAAAGAGAAGGGTAGGGAGTGGCTAGGATCAGGTGGAACAAAGCAACCAAAGAAAGCTGGCTTTATCAGGACAGGAAAGGAGTGCAAAGACCTGGGTGTTAGGTTGGGTGGTTGGTGGCTTCAATGACTTTGTGGTGGCAAGGCAGAAGGTTGCAGGAAGAAAGAAAGGACGTATGGAGAGGCACTGGTGGAAATGGAGAGAGTCTCCAGAGAGAGGGAAAGGAATGCCCCGTATGGAAACATGCCGGTTCCAGTACAAACTAAATGACTTCAGAATTGTTTAACATCCACTATAGAAGATATGTAAAGGATTTAAGGTCTTTTTAAGGAGGAGTGGTGATGTTTGTGTACCAGAATTTGCTCAAAAGTAAATCTGTTTATTTGGAGGAGCAATATATAGATCTTTCTGCCTTTCAGTAGTGTATCTGCAGCTCCTGGACATTCCCCACGCACTTTCCTCCTGTAAAAGTACCCGCAGTGTAACTCAAATGCACACCTTCATCCCCTCCCCCCTTCCTCCCCTCCCCCCAAAAAAAGGTGAGAGGAAAGAAAGAGGAATAAAAAAGGCAGAATAGTTTCCAGGCAGATGTGCAGATGCCTATTGGCAAAAGATATTTGACAGCGCCAAGATTAACGTTTCATGCAGGTATTTGTGTTTTCTCTCTCATCCGTTATTACAGTGAATTAGGATACCTTTTGGCTGCCATCTCTTCTCTAAGCGGCAGGCTTCTCATAAGTTATTTATGTGGGAGATGTCACCTTACTAATTGTGTTCCTATATAACCTTATGGTGCTGATGCAGAGCGTTCCCCAGCGAGGAGGATGCACGTGTGATGGAGCCAGGCTGGATCCACAGCCCTCGTCTCTGAACGTGCACCATACTTCATTCATGCTAAAGAAACATAAAAATTTGCAGAGATTTGTGGCCAGTTAACGAGAGCAATGCTTCATTTTTTGTTGAAGAAAAAAGAGATTTGTGGCCACCTAAAGGTATACTATTGGATTTTAAGGAGATTGCATATATACACATGTACGCATAAATACAATATGTGAATATAAAATAAACACGTACTCGCTGCCAGCGCCACTTATGGTACATTAGTGTTTTAATTCAGCTGAAATATGTTGTGCCTGTCATGCTGCTGCAGTCGGAGTTGCATTTTTGGGATCACAGCATCCTCAGTGAGGGATGATCCTTCCCTGCAGGGCTGCCTGGTGGTACGTCCCCCAAGGAGCTGAGCATTTTGCTTTTTTCCAAGGCAAAATTTCTTTCTTTCTGTTTTGTATTTTTTTTCCCCACCATTGAATCCAATTGTTTCACTCAAAGAAAATGAGATTTTGATTGAAAACTTCCAGTGTCCCAATTTTGGCCCCAGTTCAGCGGAGCACATCTTGCGATTCCAGTTTAAACCCATCGTATACGTATATATATTGTCCAAATGTCATGTTTAAGGCCTTTACCTGAAAGAAATGGGCTAACACACATGTCTGAATGTTCTTCTGAATCTGGGTATTTAATAACATCAGCCAGATGTTCAGCAGGCTGTTTTTGAGGTGCGTGTGCAGATGGAGCGTAGGAGGGAAAGCTCTTCCTATCGTTCTCTGCTTTTCTAATGCTTACAGACATGGCTTTTCATCTTCCACATTTGTGTATCCAGATGCAGATGACAGTAAATGTTCTGAAAAATCACAATTTTTTGACAAAGTTGTTGAAGTAATTTCTTGATAGGTTGGGGTTTCTCACCATTAGTGCTTCTTATCCCGAGAGGTTTCCTAATGGGATGTTGGGTGGTAGCGCTGTGTGTCCACCTGCTCTGGTCTCGGTGGATGAATTTTATGAAGGCACCATGTCTTTCTACATTAACCCTGAGAAAAATAAATAAATAAATAAATAAAAGCAAAACTGCTGAGTCAAATGAGTTGTGCTTCTGCCATATTTCAGTCAAATATTTTCTCCCATCCGGATGTTTTGGATTGTGAACCCTACTTTATGTGGACAGATCAGGAGACCTCTGGCTGATGGGACATGCCCAGCACTGTTGCAGTGCCACCAGCCTTTACACGTTGCCTTTGTGTGTTCAGGCTTTATTTATTATCTCCTTTTGTGACTCCATTTCTGGGCATACTGGATTTTGTGTGTTTTAGGAGGCAAATGGAGGAGCTCCACTTGAAGGTGCCCACTGATGGGCTCTCCCCATGCCAGCAGTGCTTTCTGCCTCTGAGCTGGGTGATTTTTAGCTGCAGCATCCAGGTTATGAGTGTATTTTGTTGAGCACGTTGAAGATCTTTCTGGCTGGCAAAGTGTGTGTGCCTGCAGTACGAATTCCCCAGCACTGCAGTGGATTTTCTTTTTTAGCCAGCTGCATCAGAAGAGCTCGGCTGACACTCTTCTTGCTGCATTGGTGCAAAAGCAGGAGAAATATCCTTAGATTGATCCATTTGTTTGGGAGATTGGTTTGGGCGTTTGTTGGGTTTTTTTTGAGTGTTCAGTGGTTTTCTTTTAATCCATGGGGCCAAAAATTGCTCTTGTCTTCAGGAAGATGTGTTCCTGCAGCATGGCTTCAGCTTCAGCTGCAATCTGGTATGTCTTTCCCTAACCGGAAAGCTGTCTGCCTCCTCTCCCCCATAGCATTTCTTGCTCTGTTTCTTGTTGGTTTTGCTCTAAGTGTGCTCCTTCCGCTAAGCCCGGCAGCTGAGCATCTCTGAGTCTCAGTTAAGCACGTGCTTATGTACTGCTTTGGAGAAGGGAGGATTTTGGTCCTTCTGAACTGTCATGTCACTTCCCACACTGCACTGATGTTCCAGGGATGTCACTTGTAGCAGGCACATAAACCTTTCTGCTTCATCTGCGCTTATGTGGCCAAGGAGATGTGCTCTGTCCCTACCAAGCTGCGCAAATTCAGTTGGTTCAGTAGCTGCTTTATGGACTAATTCTTTTGTTATGGGGTAGGTCTGAACGGATGGAAGTGGATTGATGCCTGCTGTTGGGTTTGGGTGTTTGTGCCTGTTCATTTTTATGAAAGATCTGGCTTAACTGGTGATGTGTTGGGGTTGGGTGGGAGCAAGAAGCAGAGTGACTGGGGTCCGTGTTTCCCGCTTTAGTTGCTCCCCATCCTCCATGACAGGAAAGACACTACGGACCTCCATCCCAAAAAAAGCATGTAAGCATTGTGGTGTCTTGGCAGATCTGAGCCTTCCAGACAGCTTTTCAAAGGGTGTTGCTGAGCATTGGCTTTGGTGATATCTGCCCAGGTATATCCACATTTGAGTGTGGCCCTCCATCAAGGTGTAGATGTCCCTGTTCATTGCAGGTTCATTGGACTACGTAACCTTTAAAGGCCCCTTCCAACTCAAATGAGCCTATGATTCTACATGATTCTATGATCTTCATGCTTGCTTTTTACTGAGTGCTAAGAGGCTTGGGATGTGACATGTCTCTGTATGGGCTTGTATTGTATCTGCAGAGGGGAGCTCTGCAGTCACACAGGCAGAGACGGGATTCAGTGCGAATACATTTTGTGTTGCAACCTGTCCTAAATGCAGATGGGGCTCACTGGACTCTCGGCTTCCTGCTTTTTGTGGCAGAGCAATGGAGACATCTTGCCCTACTTTGAAGTGAGAGGAAGGGAATGTGCAGGAGCTGAAGTTGCTAAGGAAACACGAGCAGGGATGCTTCCAGGGCTCTCACCTGATCCCTGCTGCAGTCGCTCCTCGGCGCAGGTTCCCTTTCATGCAAGTGTCATGTAGCCTCCTGGGTGAATTCACGGTCACACAACCTGCTGCATGTGTTCCTCCCCAGGGCTGTAGGGGCAGCCCAGCACCCAGCAGGGTCCCAAGAAGACGTGGTCAGCACCTGGGCTGTCATGGGGGCACGGTGCCTTCATACAGCATCCTGGTATCCTCTGGGCTGCTCCCCAAGGGCTGCCTGGGGAATGAGACAAGGGGGGATTTTCTCCTTCTAGGATGGCTTCAGGGGAATTGTCATCTTTTCTTCCATAGGAAAAAGTGCAACAGGTTGGGTGGTTTCCATTGTTGTCCCCATAGCACGGGACATCGGAGCACTGCTAGACCCATCCCAGTTGTCCCCATTTCCGTTGCTCTCACGATTGTACTTCCCACGTCTCCCTCCAGACTACAAATCCCAGGGTAGTTTGCTATTTGAATAATCTCTGCCTGGTGGCCTGTCTGATGCTTAGCACCATCCATAACAAGAAAGATGACTTTCATCGAATTTATCATTATGCAGGTATTTTCTTTCCTGCAAGTGTTTTATTTATTGCAGTGATTATTGATAGCTGCACTTAGCAATTCTGGTGAGGCAAAACAACCTTCTGCAGCGACTGCTTGGGTTTTTTTTCTTGTTTGTGAGGACTAAAAATCAATCCTTGCTAAATTTGAATATCTGGATTCCTCTCCGCTTGTTTTATTTTTTCCTTCTCTGTAAAATTTAATAATGCCTTGTAAACGTGTTCATCAGCTTCTCCCGTGTTCTTTAATTGAGCGCAGATGAATCTCGAATGGCTGGGTTCTGTGCGGCGGTGTTGCTCGTGTTTCAGCAGCAATCCGTTCAGTTTGAGCGCTGAGCACTTCTGGATGGTGGATGTGGGACTGTTTGCGGTGTGATTATTTCCTTACATTTAGAATTAAACAGTTGAGGAGTAGAGCAATTGAAACTTTCTCGTACCGTCTGGCTCCTCGGGAAGCAGCCTGCTCCGTGTAGGAATTGGAAGCAGCTGGCTTTGCTTTATAATTAATCAAGGGAGTGATTATCTTGCGATAATCTTGTCCTCTTCATCTCCTGTTGCATAAGTAAACAGAACTTCAACTTGTATAAATTGAGTTTTGGTCTTCTACCTTTTGCTACCAGGGGCAAAAATTCAGGCTTGCTGAGCCACCTTCAGCAGCCCTGCCCAGACGTGCCCATCTCAGTATCCACACTGTGCTGGGACAGAGCAGAGCTCTGCCAGGAGTGTGCTGTCAAGTGGGGACCACATGTCACAGCCCAGAAGGCACATGGGATTGGTGTGCATGGTTGCTGCAAGAACTGGGCTTTCCAAAGCACCCAGGGAACTCATTTTTTTTGCCGGAGGCTTTGTGGTGCACCTGCTCTGCATGTGACAGAGCCCTGCTACAAGCTGCCTAGAGAGGCTGTGGGGTCTCCTCCTTGGAGATCTGCAGAAGCTGCCTGGATGTGGGCCTGAGCACTCTGCTTTGGGTGGCCCTGCTGGGGCGAGGTGGGACCAGAAGGACCCATAGGTCCTTCCAGCCTCAGCCAGTCATTGTGATGCTGTGCCCTGTGCTTGGATGCTTCAGCATCTCATTCACCTTGCTCGTAGGTTGAGTTCATTAGGGTGGCTCTGGGCGAGATGAGCCTGGATTAGCTGAACTCGTGTCCTTAAGAGCCTTGGCTACGGCAGAATTCCAAGCACAGCTGGCACGCAAGTGGCTGTCAGGCTCCTGGCTCTGCCTGGAGCAGCCCTTTGGTGGGCTGGCCCTAGTGCTGCAGGGGACATGTGATGCCAGGGGTGGCATTGCCACCTCTTGTGATTACCAGCGTCTCCCCGTTCCCACACTATGGCCTAGCGTTGCGCTTTGCGTTTCCAGGCTGCTTTCATAGAAACATAGAATCGTTAAGGTTGAAAAGACCACTAAGATCATCTAGCCCAACCGTCAGCCCATCCCCACCATGCCCACTAACCATGCTCCTCAGTGCCACATCTACCCTTTTCTTGTAAGCCTTCTGGGATGGTGACTCCACCTGTTCCAGCCTGTTTAGTTCCTGTTTGAAAGGAGGGAGAAGGCATATGTAAATAACAAACAGAACAGCTCATCTCTAGTCCTTGCCTTTCTCTGCTATATCATCCTGAGGATAGGTGAAACCATGAGCTGGAAGGAAGCAGCTCCATGCTGGTTAGTCAGCAGCACTGGCACAGCCCGTGTGCTGGCCCAGAGATGCTCACTGCTCACTCCTGCTCAAACACACTTGGTTTCTAAATTAAGAGAGGGATTCTGCAGAAATACTTGGCATGAGTTGGAAAAAGGTTTTAAGGGTAAGCAGGTTATTTATACTCTGCCTTGCGTGCCCAGCCTGCATTTGAGCTGCTAAGTCATTTGTGTGTATTTTATGGAGGAAAATCTCTGCCGTAAATACTCCTTAACCATCAATCAGCTGCAGGGCATGGTGGGCAGCTGGGACACAGGAGTGGCTGGGGAGGGAGCTGGCATGGGATGCAGCCCATTCCCAAGGACTGCACAGAATCATAGAATCATTAAGGTTGGAGAAGACCACTAAGATTATGTAGCCCAACCACCAGCCCATCCCCACCGTGCCCACTAACCATGTCCCTCAGTGCCATACCTACACGTTTCTTGAACACCTCCAGGGACAGTGACTCCACCACTCGCTGTGCAGCCTGTGCCAGAGCATTACCACTCTTCTGAGAAGAAATTTTTCCTATTATCCAACCTAAAACAGTGCATCCTGCACTGTTCCCATCCCTATAGCAGCTAGGAAAGTTGGGCTGAGTGGTGCATGGGTGGGAAACCTGGAGCGGGGTTAGAGGTTAGGGCATCTGTGTGTCGTACCCAGCCTCCTCTGACCCATTCTAACTTAACTTTGAAGAGGGCTGTGTAATACAAATTTACCTCCTAAGGGCACAGGGATGAACTGGCCAATTGGGCACAAACGAGTGAAAGGGGTTTGGAGGTGCTTCTCGGTTAAAGGATGGAGGAAGAAGGATTACAGGAGCTGAACCTTGTGAGGCATTAAAGGAAATCCCCATCTTTCCATGAAATGTCTGCAGTGATATTTATCCTCGCATTTGTTTCATGAAAAGTGTTAAATACCAGCTTAAATATCAGCTGCTGCAAACCTCCATTGTGGAGGGCAAGCAGAGGAATCTCTTGAAGGTTTCTTACGCCTGCAGGTAATTTCAGCTTAGTGTTTCTATTATTCTCCTTAAATCTATAGTGGGGGGTTATTGCTGTCATGACAGACAGAAAATTCATCCCTCATTTGTCTCACTGAGGCAGTGGGAAGTTGTATGGAGGATGGGTATGCCATGGGTGAGCTGCTCCCAGTCCCAGACAGATATTTTAAATAGTGCTTTGCTTTGCATTGTAAAAGTAACCCTTCCCTCCTCTTTTTTTTTTTCCTCTCTTTCCTTTTTTCTTTCATTTGTTTCCTTTTTTTTCTGGCATTGCTGGCTGGTCATTCGCCCACCGCCCCATTCCCAATTGAGACCCGGTGCGGAGGGGCAGATGAGGCAGTGAATGCATTCCGCCCGATGATTTCCACATGAGAAGGGCTCTGTGCTGGTGAAAGACGTGAACTCATTGCAGAAACCTCCCAAGAACAAAGCTTTGGAGAAAGGATCAACCTGATTAGCACATTTAAGGAGAAAGGGGGTTTGTCACTGTATCACTTCATGCTTCAGCACATTAGCGCCCGTAAATCTCTTTGTGGAAGGATTGATTAAAAAAAAAACCACCACCACCAACAACAAAAACCCATATTTGCTTTGCTCCCTGAAAACCCAGGAAGAAAAAAGAAATAATGAAATCCTCATCACCTCCGATGCTGTAAATCTTTTAGAGAAAGTTTATGGGGTTTGATGGTTTGAAGCCTCCTGCGGTTAAAGTGATTTTTTTTTTTTACCAAGGGATCTTTTGGGTTCCCAAGAATTCTTCTGGCCTTTTCACTTGAAAAGGAAAGGCAAACTTTCCTGAATTGAGCAGGGGCACTCTTTGAATGAAGCGTGGGTCAGCGCTTCTCCGGGCTTTTCTTTCCATTGTTTGAAGAATACACTGAGGATGGTAGGAGCAGATGTGCTGCTTCTATCCGGGCTTATTCTTCCCCTGTTATGGGTATGAGCTGCCTTTGCATTAATGTCTCCAATACTTGCTGCAGTTTTAATCTACGTTATCTGATGCGTTGAGGCTGTTTGTAAGCAAGGACTGATGCTCTTCTGGTGGGAGTCAGTGCTTTCCATTGACACCATCCTGTTTTTAAACAATGACAAAAATAGGGTGAGAAGTATTTACAGAAGCAAAAATCAGCAGAAAACCTCTCAGATCATCGATTTATGTTGCCAGATGTATACCCTGCACTTGTGACCTGTCCTGGAGAGGTGTGTCTGCATGTTGTCCTGGCACAGCTGGAATGGGGAAACAGCCAGCTGTGTTAGTTCTGGTACTCACAGTACCTGCCGCTGGCATTTAGTTACAGCAAAAAGAAAAAAAAATAAACAAAATAAAGACAAAAAAAGACCATGGAAGGTGAAGGAGATTGCTTTTAAAATAAATCTATGGGAATGATTTCTCTGTATTTTATAATGTACAGAAAGATTAGCTCTGCCAGCGCTTTGAGCACTAGACTGTTAATGGCTTTTGTTTGGCTAGTGACTCTCAATCTAAGTGTGCTCTAACTTAAATGGAGAATGGATACTTGTGGTCACAAATGTTTGAATGTTAGTGAGAAAGAAAGGTACGGTTTTTTATTTGGGTAGAGGTAAAGCAGTCTGGCTTTGGAGCATCCAATGCAGGCAGCCGGGAACCTGGAAGGTTTATTGCTTTTGGGTTGAAATCTCCCATCAGGATGAGAGCCTGTGAGCGTGATGCCTCGTGGAGTGAAGCGCAAAGGCCTCCTGTAGTAGACCGTGACCGCCGGATGCCTTTTATTGGTCTGGTCCTGAATTTTAACCCATGCACTGTCAACGGGTCATGGTTGTTTTTCATAGGCAGCTCTTGGCAGTCTATCCACTTCTTAATGCAGAGGGCAACTCCCCCACTCCTCTGGTCTTGCCTACCCATTCTAAAAAGCTTCTAACACTCTGTTATAGTATTCCAGTTGTGTGATTCGTCCCCACCGTGTTTCTGTGATAACAATTAGATCATAGTTTTCTAATTGCACCACATTGTCAGTCTCTTCCTGCTTATTTCCCATACTGCATGCATGCATTGGAGTAGATTCTTACTCCTCCTGGTCAACTGCATCCCATTCAACATCAACATGCCCAGTCTCTTGAAGATGCAGCTTAGGTCATATAACCCAAAGCCCTAAGCATGACTCCCATCAGTGCAGCTGTTCATTCAACTGATCTATTCTCTTCCTTCTGCCTGGTTCCCGTTCTCCAACCAGGAGGATCATACCAGATAGCCTCTTCTGATGTCCTGAATGCAGTCCCCAGGCAGGCAGCAAACTTCTAGAGAGGTCATCCGGGTGGCAGATGGGTGCCTCAGTACCCCTCAGCATAGAGCCCTCAGTTGGACCATCTTATCACGGTTGTTCCTTTGTCACTGCATGGCAGTGTCTGGGTTCCTGCTGTTACAATATCTCTCAAGGTAGGTTTTGTCTCACAGACACAGATCATTGCCGCCATCATTTCAAGGACAGTATCTCTTTCACAAGGACTGTATCTCTTTCACCCTCTGTATCTCTCATCCTCTTGAAATTGAGCAGTTGTTCGGGTGAGAATGTAGAGTACATGCTCATCCTTCCCTGCCAGTAGTGATGGAGGTAGTTTATTCTGGTTGAAAAAAAAAGAAAGAAAGAATAAAGATTACTCATCTACTCCCTTTCTGCTCCTTTCTCTTTCTTTGTTCATGCACACAGTGGGATGTGCCCTCACTTTGGAGAGAAGGGTGTGTATTTCTCACTTACTTTATGGTAAGTACATTTTAAAAACAGAGCTAAAATGCAAGCAATGAAACTTACTCCATCCCCTGGTCAACCTCAGTAAGAAAGATATTATCTCAAGCAGGATTTGTGGTGCTTGGAAGACTCCATGGGATCCTAAGCCATAGGTCGACCATTTGGGAAAGCATTCCGATGACAGAAGGAGAAGCTTAGTACAATGGACTTGAGATTTTGTAGACTTCAGGTTGTTGAGAGGGCTGTGATGTATTAATTGAACCTTCTACATAGCATGAAGGATTTTATCATTGGACACCTTCAGCCAGCCTGTTTTCTACAGACTATTCTTCAGGTTTAAAATCTGTTCCAAGATAGTGATCTTCTTAAGCCTCTAAGATTGCTTAGCATTCAGTAGAGCTACAAACAGCACGGTTGGCTGAGGAGCAAAATGATACTTGGTGTATCGGTTCCAAATCCCGTGGGGATACCCATGATGTGGCAGAGGCAGTTGTTGCCGAGGCGAAGCTCTGCTGAAGGAGTGGGACCAAGAAATCTGACTGCAGTGAAATCTAATACCCGTGCTGGCGTTTGAGTTAAAAACTGTCTGCTTGAGCTCTCCTGCTATTCCAGCAAGATAAGTCTGTGTGCTTCCAAGAGGAACCGTGCAGAAGTTGCGTTGTGCATCTATAAATGGAGAATGGAAACAAGGACTGGGAGGTAGCAGTCTTAGGGTAACGGGGGAAAGATGAGTGTTGCAGCTGGAGGAGGTGCCCGGGAGGCACATCTGGCTGGTGCATATGACTTCTTTAAAAAAAAAGAGAAAAAAAGGCAATTCCTAATCTCATACTGAGGATGCACTGAGTTTGGGATTCCTGCCGTGCTGTAGAAATCACACTGCGCCTTCATCGAGCTTTACTGAGCATTGAAATGCATGAGGAAGAGTCGCTTGCTTTCTAGCACTGCTGTGCCGTGCTCTGTTCTCGCTGTCCCTTAGGCAGATGACTTTGCAAGGCAGGATTTCCCTTAAGCACTCGGAATTGAGTCAGCCCTGCTTCCAGCAGCCAGGGGAGATGGCTGCTGAGGGCCATGGGAAACCCCTCCCAGAGCTGCTCAGGTCCGCAGGGACGTGCACGCTCGCTTTGATCAGGCTGCACGCTGTTCTTTGAAACCAGGATTTTGTGTGTAGCAGCAGATAGGCGGGATTCCTGGGGGCTTTGTGCCTCAGTTCTGCAGCAGCCTGTCGTTTGTTATCCTGCTGCAGTGATGATGGCTCGAAATGAAAGACCTAGACTCAATGCAACTCGGACACCATCTTGTTTGGCTGCATGGTGGAAAGATCCAGTCAGCATCCCTGGAGCTGGGACTGGGGATTCCCATACAGATAAGCTCTGGGGAACAGCTTTCTGGTGCAGTGGGTGCTTGTATGCTTGAAGCTGGTGACCTGACATGCTCTATGTAGTTTGTTGTGATGCCTGGAAAGGCACTAGGATGAGTCACAGAGAGCGCCTTAACCCAGGGAAACAGCACTGTTAGAAGTGTTGGGAAGACTTGGGAAAATAAAAGCCCAAGAGCTGTGTGCTTTGTTCTTAATTGGCTCCGGCCTTAATTTAGCTCAGCCTAGCTATAGAAGGTAGCCTCGAGTGATGTGCTCGGTGGTGTCTCTGCAGGAGTGCCACTGCTGCAATGGGACCAGGCTGCTGCAGCCTCAGTGTGAGCTGCCCCCGGATTTCACTAGTGACCTGATACTGCCTCCCTTCTCCCCATCCCACCTTGGCCTTGCTCCTGGAAGGAAAAACTTGAGCATGTTGCATGTGTCACGTAACGTGTTGCTGCCAGAAATGCTTTGGATGCTGCTCTAGGAAGAGCTCTTTGGACTGCTGTTGTAATGCTCTCATTCATGTTTGCCTACCTGGTTTAAAGTGTTACTAGTTCCTGAATGCAGAAACTATTTGCAGGAACTTGTTCCCTTCCCTGCTCTTGAGCACTGAAGCACTGACTGATTTGATCAGATGTATTATTGAAAAAGAAAAAAAAGCAATACAAATGAAATGGGTAATAGCTACTCCTAAATGACTATGCGAATGTGGACTTCCTATTTTTAACCTGCATTATTTCATTGCAGTTTATCCACGGGGGTAAATAGCAACGAAACCGTGTTGTTCTAAAATAACCATGTTTGCTAGCGGATATTCGGCTGCTGCAGCAGCCCCATGTGCACAGAAGCCACCGAGTGATTGCAACCAGCAATTGCGGGCTGCAATTTGGAGAGGGAGTCCGTGATATGGAAAATCCCTTGCAGCTGATGTGTCAGTCATATCTGAGGACTGGGAGGGAGGGATAATAGCACCTTTGCTTTCCAGCTGAGGGCAAGCAGCTTGCAAAAGACCAGTGATTTCTACATCCAGGCTGGGAGTTAGCCGAGCTCAGAGCTGCAGTATTTTTCTCGTGGCTGTGTAAGGAGGCACAAAGCCCAGGTGCTAAGCAGCACCCACTCCAGTGCACACTGCAGAGATCACAGCTGGCCCCAGCTGAGAATGAGGTGGCACTTCCCTTGTTTTCTTGGGGGATTTTGTATAAATTGCTTTTACAAATGGGAAGAGCCCCAAGAGCTTGTTTCTTGGGTTTGTTGCTCAAAACCACAACCCCTCCCACCACTGCAAAAAGGTGCAGTTACTCGGGCTTTGCTGCCCTGGAAGGGGAGGATTTCAGGTGTCCATCCATCTCAGTGTGAGCAGCGGGGAACGAGCAGAACTGGAGGAGGTGGAAATAGAATCCAAGAATAATAAGAGTCATCGCATCCCCGTGACATGTCCTTGCCATAGGGGAACAGCTAATTTTGGCTTAGTGAAACCTGCTGGGTGCTTCCACTGAGAGCTGCATGGCTGGGCAGAGTGGCGCCGTGGTGGTGGGATGATGGTGGTGGCCCACCAGGTGTATTTCTTATTTCAGTACTGCACTGCTTCACATCCAATAGAAATCCTTGCTTTTCATCTGATCCCAACATGATCTGCACTAAAACGACTGCTGATCAATGTGACTTTCCCCTGAATTCAGGGAAATCTCAGCAGAAGGCTGGAGCCCAGCAGGAAGCAGCAGCAAATGCCATCTCTCCCTGCTAGAGAAAGAGCCTCCTCCTTCCTCGTTAAAAAAATTAATAGTCCTGAAATAACTCCTTTGTACTCATAGCTGGTCAGAAATAACTTGAGCATCTCTGGAGTCCCCCCATGCATTTGCTGAAAGCCTTGCTCAGGATGCAGAACTCACTCTTTTCTACAGCAAGGAAAGTGCTCATTGTTGGGAACGATGCTGCAATGACATATTTGTCAGATTGGAAAAGATCCAGGCATAGTGGCTTTGTCTGACCCTGGAGGAATTTAGGAGATGTGTCAACACAGCGCTAAGAGACTCAGTTTAGTGATGGGATCAGGTGGGCCAGGCTGATGGTTGGATTTGGTCGTCTTGGAGGTCTTTTCCATCCTAGATGATTCTGTGCTTCTATGACCTTGTGTCAAACTCTGCAGCATGTTTACCTGCTCAGTTTAATGTGCACTATACCTCGACCAGGTGGCTGAGGCATCTTTCCTCTGCTAGCAGCTTGCCCCATGTAAGGTGGAAAGGAGAAACTCTGTGTGAGAGCAGAACAAATCCCATCTGCACCTGGGAGAGCAACGGGACCATGCTTCCCTGTAACCCTTGTGAGCTCCCACGTCCACGGGTTGGCAGCAGGTGTGTGCTTCCTTGCTAAAGCCATGGTGGGCATGCAGCATTACAGCATTACAAAGAGTTTGGGGCTGTGTTTCTGTAAAGCTGCAGCTGCTCAGTTGGGGAGGATTTGAAATGAAAGTGAAGAGATTCAGGTGTAGGCAGTGTGCTAGTGCTGGTCCAAGGGTGATGGGAACCGGCTTTGAAATGTTACGGAGGGTGGTTCACGATCTCAGGCAAATGAAAAGTGAAGGCAGAAGTTCCTCAGAGGTGTGTGCTTAAACAAATAAGCAAAATCTCACAGGAGCGTAGTGCTTACCTGAAAGGTCTGAGGATTTAAAGGAAAAAAAAATGCTAAAAAAAAGCCCTCAAATTGTTTGAAAGGCAGATTTAGAAGAGCCATTGGCATGTGTGGTATGTTCTGAAGTCGCTTAGGAGAGAATATGAATTATGGGGGGGGAGGGGAGAAGGAATGGAAAGAGAGACTAATTATATATAATCTTAAAATGAATTAGGTGATATAAACGTAATGAAAGCAAATCCTGTTCCTGGAGAGACTTTTCAGTTTGCATTTTGATATCCTAGGGCAATGGCATGTTGCTCTCTGACAGACAACCATTTGATTTGGAAATATGTGAATAATTGGGAAGTGGAACCTCTTTGAATTTGTTACTTTCCCCTCTAGCATCTGAAGGACTAATTATAGGAAGAGCTGCAGAATGCCCTATGCGGGCATGCATGCAGCCAATTTTATACTTTGCCGGTTGCATGAGTCATTGCACTGCATCCTGTGCTCTTTGATATGTGTCCTTGCTTAGAATATTATCTATTTATTTTAAAGATGAAGAGATAACGACATTACATTCTGTGTTGCTGAGCCCCTGCAAAATTCCTTACAAACGCATGAGGTTCTCTCCCAGCAGAGATGATGCTCACCACATTCATGGGGTGATGCAAGGGCAGTTGTAGCGAGGGATGGATATAAAGCCAGAAATCTGTGGGCGACAGCTGTACTTCCCAAGCCATGTTAAAGTGTCTTAAGCTTTTGCTGACTGGATAGCATGGAAAGTTTGGGATCTTCTGACATTGCCGAGTCAAATGTTCCTACTGGCTCATTCCTGATCCCATGCGTAACGTTGGGCTTGGAGCTGCGCCTCCTCCTCCGGTTCTCCGCACTCGTGACACCAGGATAAGGACGTTTGCTGCCCTTTGTAGAGCAGTGCTGGGACAGAGAGCTGCAAGGGAAGCAGGGAGGTTCAGATGGGGATGCAGGAGGCTGTGCTCGAAGGTGCTCCAGGCCGCGCAATACGTGGAGAATCCTTTGTCTCGCCCTGTTCCAGCAATAGCCTCTTCCAAGGAGACTCACACAGTGAGGACCAGATGTACGTTAAGCCCTTGGGGCCATATTGAAATGCAAATGGAACTGGAATAGTGTATTACATCCAAAAGCAGCCGTGATGGTGCAAAGAGGAGAACGCTGTGTTGGCAGAGTATACGTCAAAAGGGGAAAGCTGGGGATTAGCCCTGACAATGCTTTGTGCTGTTGGGAAACCTGCATATAATGCAATGTTGTATTTGGGGTTCTGAGGTCATTGTTACACAGATTATTTAAGCCTGGATGCATTTTTAGCTGGACTTTGTCTAAAGAATAAACATAGCCAGGGCTGTTTTCCAGTCATCAGCTGAACAGCCAGATCGAGGGCTTGAGTCAGCGATCCTTGCAAAACCTTCCTCGCTGTCTTCAAAAACATTTCCTAACGCTTTTCTTTTGCTTTTGAAATTGTAATTGTACAATGTAAGCGGGTGCACATGTTATTTTTACTTCACGAGCGATTCTGCTGCCTGGACTTTGTGTGCGTCTCGTTTCTGCTTCTCACACCTGTGCATGGAGGTGTGCTCTGCTTCCTACCTGCTCTGCTTCCTACCTGTATCCATGGGTGCCTGAGGCTTAAAGATGGGGTTAGTCCTCTTCTAAGAAGGAAGTTCTTACTTATCTCCTTCCGAAAAAACAGTGGCACAGGGACAGGAGTTAAATTTTCACTAAATGTGTGGTTTATATCAGCACAAGTAATGCGTAGTCCTCGTCCTGCTGGAAAAAGTGGGATGGAGACTATCCAACTTGAGACATTTTAAGCTTTTTTAATTCCCCTCAAGAATCAGGCACCTTTTAAAGGCAGCTGAGGCTGGCTACTCTGCACAAGCATCTTTACTCCCTTTCAAGCTGTTGGCCAACAACTTGACCAATTCTTGGCCAGTGTCTCCTTCCAGGATGCAGTCAGGTGAGCTTCCTCAGCTTCAATGTAAGGGCCATTTATGATGTGTCGTTAATGCATATTGCACTGTTGTTGATGACTATTGCATACTTTCCTCTTTAAAGGAGCAAGGAGCATCCTAAAACATTAAAAGTGGTTAAGGTGGAGAATTCCAGTGAACAGTTGCAAATCCCATGCAGAAGCTCTGCCCACTGGGAATTTGCTCCAAGCCTTGGTCTGAAGGGGAGTGGGACAAACTCTTTAAGGCAGCTCATGTCCTTACCTCAGCAACTGGTGTTTTCCAGTTTGAGAACTTTGAGTAAGGCCAAATATAATGTTGGCCAGAACGGACCAGAACAAAAACCCACCCAGCCCAGTGACCTGTCCACATCTTTTCTGTAAGTTTGTCCAGTGTTCCTTTGAGCTCGTGTAAACCTGCAGCAGTGCATCCTCTAGGAAGAGGTTCACCACATCACCTGCCCTTTTCCTGAGGATCCATCTTCTCCAAATCTGTTTTGAACCTGAATCCCACCAGCTTTTACCACAGCTTCGTTGGCTGCTTCACCCTTACAAAGTAAGAGCCAACTCTGAGACAGGGGAGATCAGTAAGAAAGATTGTTCTTCAGTCTTTATTCAGCATTAAGAAGAGTGCATATCTTTAAGCTCACACGAAGCCCTAGGATAGCTGCAAGAATAGATTATGTTTTGCTGTGTTTGTTGTATTAAATAGTGTAAATCATGTACTAGAGTATTTATATTGAAGCATTTGAAGGGTGATGGATACCCATGGGAAATGTCCACATGTGTCAATGGGCTGAAACTCTCCCATGGCGCTATCTTTCCTCTGACCTTAAAAAGAAAGATATGGAAGGGTGCTGAGCTCTCCATATGCCACAGTGCCTGGAGCTGCTTGCTTGGGGCGGATACATTCACCTGCTTGTCCATGTGAAGCAGATGCACAGACCTGCGCTCTCCAAAAAGTTATCTAATGCTTTGTTTGCTCTTCTCGGGTAGCTGCAACGCATTACCAAAGTTCACGAAAATTGGCTGAAAAGTTCAAACCTAGTGGCTGACTGCCTTTATTGCTCAACTGGCTGTTGTTGCGGGGAAACTTTTGACGTTTCCTTGGATTTTTTTAATTTCATTTAGAGAAAATTGAATTTATTGATGCTGAGTCTTCCATTTCTTCTACCAGTGAGTGCACAGCAACGTCTCTTACTGTATCTTTGTATTAGAGAAGTGGGAATATCTTGCATGTCTGTGTGTGAGCTTGGGGAGGCAGTGAGGTGTTCAGGGTTGGAGTTCTCTCATCTGCACGTGGCTGCCAGACCTGTGTGTACCTGTTCCTGCAGGCACCTTTCCCATTCATGAGAAATCAATGAGCGATGATTGCATTTTGCTGATGATGCTATTGAGGAGAAAGGAGAGGGTTGGGCTGCACCCGAATGTGAACATCTTGCATGTTCTGGAGGGAGTATTTGAATGATTTTTACAGGATAGTTTAAACAAGGAGGAATTGGTCCTTGGTTGCCCTCGTATTGAATTCTGGAGAATTGAGAGGGAAAGAACTGTCAAATGTCTTCAAGTTTTGAAATAGTTTGCCTTGTCAAGGTGTGACCTACTCTCTGATATCGGGAAAGGTCTCTTCACTGACTGTTCAGTTTAGCAGAGGGAAGATTTGTGTGTAGAACAGTCAACTGGAAATTGAACCACATCTTATGTAGTGCTTCACAGATTGATGCCTGTTGATTTATATACAGGTAAACCAAGGCATGGCATGTCAGGAAGATGACTTAGGACAGCTGATGCCTTGTGGTGGAACCAGGCAGCAGAGCAGTGCCAGTAAAGCTCAACGTAAGGTGAATCACCAGAGATATGAAACCTTCTTGTCACTACAACAGCTGTGCAATCAAGACTGCCAACCATATTTTGTTGTTTTCCTCCCAGAGACCCAGCTGTCTGCACCACCTGGGTTCTCATTGCATTTCCAGTGCTAAACCCTTCCAAATACTCATGGTGTTCCTCTAAGTGCCCAGATAAGACCACCTCCATTTTCTTTTTCTCATATGTCATCATCTGAATATGTAGGAGCAGCGTCAGAGATGAAGATTGTGGAGGCTCCCAAACCTACCTGTGCTTTGGAAGTCATCTGGGAGTACACTGCTGCATTATCATTTAATGTAATACTAGAGCTTAGTCACCTTGGGAAGGGCCAAACTGGGGGGAGATGTCTCCAGTTCCCAGGGTGGAGCTGTTGAGCTCACATCATCCGGAAAGCTTGGGCACAGATAGAAGGTAAATGCTTCTCCTTCCATGCCACCTGTGCACTGTGGTCCAAAGTGTTTCAGTGTTTCTTATGGCTTGAAAACACTGTAAAACAACTGGGAAGGAGAACATCTGTCCATGAGTACACAGTTATTTTGTTGGTTTCTTCCTCTGGAACAGGCGGAGTTTCAGCTCTCTGCAACAACTCTACTCAGAAATGTATTTGTTTCAGAGTGCAGTCCAGATGCTGGTGAGTGCACGTAATCAAGATAAAAGCTAATAAGGTGATTTAATTTTTTTTTCTCTTTACATAATAACTCTTCAGCATCTCTTGTATAACTTGTCTTTAGAGAATCACTGTAGTTACCCAGCCGTTTCTTCTGTGCCTTTCATTATTGTAACAGAAACAATCAGTGGAAATTGCATGATGCTATTGGATTGTGCTACATTCCTTCCTCAGGTCATTTGATGGTTGCTTTTTTTAATAGACACAAAGGAGAAAGGTACGTTTCTGTAAACACGAGACAAATCCTAGATGTGCTGTAGTCCTTCAGGAGATGCTCCATTGTAAAAGAGGCTTTTGAAACTGCTCATGTGGGATTTGCCATTAGGAGCATAAAGACTGGAGAAACGGACTTCTGATTCAGCTGACAAGTGGCTTCTGATCCTGTGAAGAATTTTAGGAATGTCTTTACTTCCTTTTGGAGGGCTTAAGGCTAATGTGTGATTGCTAAGGCTAGAGAGTCCCTCTTCTTCCTGCCTCCCTTTTCTTTCTCACTGGGCTCAGCCTCCTCGTTCTTCAGTTGAAGCCTGTTAACTCTTGAAATACCAGCGCGCTCTGGGAAGGAGGCTCTCAAAAGACAGTGCATTTGTGTTCTGTTTGTTTATTTCTTTCGCTTCAGGTTTACTTATTTTATTTATTTTAATTTATTTTGCAAAACTTGAATGATGTGAACGTCTAAGAAGTCATGTAACAGATATCTCTTGCTTCGAGGAGTTGTCAGGTGTTTTCATACATACTGTTGTGGGCTGAACTGAGGAAATTCTGATTGGGATGTGGTAATGCATTGCTTATCCTTCATCTTTGTAACACCAGTTATAAATTGAGCTGATGCTCGTGTCATGTTTTTACCCTTTGAGCTAATGTGTAGTAGGTTATCAGAGCGTTGGTGATTGCACACACTCTGGTAGTTACAGGTTGGACCAGCACCTAAAACTGTACAACATAAGTATGAATCCAGGAATTTTGTCGTATATGTTTTATAATATGAGAATGCTCTTTGCCCCAAAGAGCTTAATTACCTATCAAAGCAATGACCATGCAAATCCAAGCAGGCTGTAGGGAGCTATGGGCTTAGCTTTGACCCATAGCTCTACATAAAGATCCTCTGCATGATCCTGCAGCATTCCTTCTTTCTGATGCCCTTTGTGTCTCTGAAAGAGAAGTTGGGGTTCATCTTGGAAATAAAGTGGAGACTCCAGGTAAGATCGGCCTACCAGCGTTCATCATCAGTGTAGAGTTGATGCTGGACCTTATGCATTGGAAAGGGAGAGATCTGGTAAGACTTCTAATCTGCCATTCCCTGCCATTCACCTGGCTGGTAAGGAGAAGCTGAATACCTGTAAAGCCAAGGAGCAGCAGGAGGGTAACCTCAGAAACCTGATTTCTAGATAAATCATAGAATCATAAAATGGCTTAGGTGGAAGGAACCTTAAAGATCAATCATTTCCAACCCTCCTGCTGTGGGCAGAGCTGCCCCCCTCCAGATCAGGCTGCCCAGGGCCCCATCCTGTCTGGCCTTGAATGCCTCCAGGGATGAGGCATCCACAACCTCTCTGGGCAGCAGTGCCAGTGCATCACCACCCTAAAAAGAATCTTTGAGTGACAGAAAGTTGTGAGATTAATTCTTTCATGAATTCACCACTCATGTAATCTGCTAATAGAATGAGTCATCTCTACAGTGCATTTGGATTTTGGTTGATGATAGATTTTAAAGCAGTGCTTTTGAACCCTGTTCAGATGGCTTAGAAAGATTGTACTATTCTATTTTCTTTCTTCTTCCATCCTGCTGAGAAAACTGCCCAACTCCAAGCTTTTGATTATTCAAGTGGAAGAGGGTGACAAGAAGACAAACAAACATCATTTAGTTCTTGGGGGCATGCTTTCCTGATGCCTGACCTTTTGGACTTCCAACATCATCTTGTCCATTTACATGCATTACAGTTTTTTCCAATTACCAGTGAATTAAATTTGGAATTGTGGTATTTGGAAATGTCAAGCAGAATCAATAGAAAAGCACTTGGGGCCCAATCTTAGTAGACTCAGCACATTTTAAAGCATATTTGAAATGTCCCTGCTGATAACTCTCAGAGGGCCACATGTAGATTATGAATCGAGGTGCTGCTCTTTGGGTACCAGAATTCTTAGTAGGTATGCTGTTTTGCCATTATTTTATGTGTATGTGGTGTGTTAGACACATCAACCCCTGTCTGGATGAGACCTTAGAAATAAGGAGCTCTGAAAGGGCATTTCTGCAGGTGACAGCACTCTCAGATGTTTGGTCTGATTTTTGGGTAGTCCTGTGTGGAGCCAGGAGTTGAACTCAGTGATCCTTATGGGTCCTTTCCAACTCAGCATATTCTGTGATTCTATGATTCTGTGGGAGGAGGAAGATAGTGGGGTGGAGCAGGCACGTGTGAAATGGCTTAGAAAGGTAACACCTTACAGTTATTGCTACTCCTGATGTCTCCATGCTCCACAAGGAGATGCTCCCGTATCCTCATCCCTTTGCCTCGAAGGAAATGGTTTGAGTAGGGCTTGCTTTGAAAGCTTTTCAAAACTGGAGTGTGTGGGGAGAAAATATTTACGAACATACATGATTTCACTTCCTTCTCCCATGCTCTTTTGAGACCTCATGCTGTCTCCCCAGGAGCATAGAAGAGAACAAATGATTATGTTTTAAATGTCATTTCAGAATTTACTGCATATTTTACTTAGTGATTTGTGCATCTGGCCAAAATCTTTTCAGGAGTATAGTTGGAAATATCTTTATCTTGTCACTGAAAGTCTAATATTTTCTCACTTAGGCTGGAAAGTTTGAGGGCTGAGACAATGTTCTCAGTAGGTTATTTGCACAATGCGTACCCCATGAGGGTTCTTTTTCATGCCAGAGAGTAGCTGTCGCTATCCGAAGCCAAATAAATGGGCTGCTTAATGCTTTTATAAATGTACAAATTTAGGGAAAAAAGTACCCAAAAAACAGTGTGCTTGTTCAGAATCTCATGGTCTGAAGGGAAAAGTTGGCCTAACCTTTATGGAAAAACACACCATTTCGTTGGTGTGGTTGTACAGAGGAAGCAAGGAGGTGTCTCCTAATGAGCGGGGTCAGTGTAGGAGCGGTCAGCACGTACCATGTAGGATTTGTGGTGAGGATCCTGCACACACATTTGCTTTGGGGTGGTGACATGCTGCGGATGAGCGACTCCTTACCTGCTCATGCCCAGCAGGGACTTGGGCCCAGTTTTGGTGCATAGCTTTGTGTTGATTGAAGCTGGCTTCATTTTCATGATGGAGCTGTAGGTGTCCCTGTTCACTGCAGGGGAGTTGGCCCACATGGCCTTTAAGGGTCCCTTCCAACCCAAGTGATTCTGTGATTTTGTTTCTATCCTCTTGGGCACAGCAGAGCAGTGTGTGCATATCTGTATATGTATTTTTTTTAAAAAGGGCCTTTTTTGTATATTATTACTAATCCGATTTGAGCACTGCTGCCCAAATTGCCTCATTTGTGACCCAGAGTGCATTTAAACATGAACTGCAGAAGCACCATGGCATTAAATGCTTCTGATTGATCTCCCTGATGGCTTTATTAAAGAACTAAAACATTTTTGGGGGAGACAAATACAGTTAGCAATGCAGGGGGAGAAATCTAATTACATTTTGGCTTTGTCCTTAACTGAAATGATACAAAATAGGATTTTTCTAATAGCTAACTAAAATATCTATTCCTTAGATAAAATATAAGAATGACCAGCTGAGTTCAAGTAAAAAAAAATGCTCTACTTCCAAAAATTGATTAACTGTTGGCAACGTTTCTGTCCTGCTGCACGTCAGCCCCACCTCTGGCCTGGCCAAACCTCCTTGGATCCCTGTGCCTGGCCAGAGAAATGATTGACAAAACCTTTTCCTGAGCGATCCTCCCCTTTGGGCCAGCAGATTAATCTCATCGTCTGCACACGTGTGCGTGCGTGCTCTGTATCTCAGCAAACCAAGTAATGCTCGTCACACACAGTTCCATCCCTACACAAGAACTTGTCTGGTGTTGTGGGCTTGTACGGAGTTGGGACCCTGTGTGTCCTACTCTGGATCCTTTTTCTATCCACCCTATTCAACCTAAAGTACCAGGGAAACTATTCAGAAGAATTAAATCTTTACTGCGTCCTTTCCCCAAGTTGGTGGTAATGACTCGTAAAGCATGCTCCCTGTCATAGAATCATAGAATCACCAAGGTTGGAAAAGACCTACAGGATCATCCAGTCCAACCATCTGCCCATCACCAGTAGTTCTCACTACACCATGTTCCTCAAAGACACAAAAATTCAAAAAGATTTACATCCCCCAAAATTACACCTTACTGAGAGGGCAAATGCTGAGGAATAGCACTAATGGATGCAGCACTCTCCCCTTATCTCACTGTAGAGAAAAAAATAAAAGATTCCACTCCTCATTAATCTGATAAAAGATTATCTAAAACCCCTTTGGATTAGTCCTCAGTTCAGAATGCTGCCCACATCACTGATTAAATTAAAGGTCACTATATAAAACTTTGGGGGAATGTCACTAAGTGACTTACAGAAAAACAGGCTGCTCTGAATCCTCAATCAAGAAGGGTTTACCAGACTGGTGTTACACTCATTCACTCAATGTATCAGCAGGAGAAATTGCACACAGGTAACAAGTAAGTGTTCAAGAACTTCTTTACATTTACATTCCTCTCACTAACACACCAAAAAAACCTCACACCTGGTATTACACCAAACCAAACAAACTCGTGTATTGTTAGGGTGCACCTCTTGGAAGATCCGTGGTGTGGTGCCTTCTCTTTCCTCATTGCTTCTCTCTCCTCAAAATAAGTGCAGATGCCTTCAAGTGCCCAGGACCTGCATGCCCCAGGCACGTTGTTATCTGAGGATTAGCTGCTCTCTGACCTCTCATCCTCCAGTTCTGGTGGTACTTTTTCAACTGCTGGACAGCAAATCCCAGGCAGATGGCAGAGAAAGTAAAGGAAAACAAGTAAGCAATGCCAGGCTTCATGCAGGAAGTTCCCATTTTGCACAGGAAGGAGGATGGCATCTACCTTAGAAATACACAAAGAAGTATTCATATGCACAAAGGTAGTTGTACCCTAATGGGAAAGTTCATTAACCTAAGGCACTCAGGTACACAGCAAGCCATGGCTGTTAAAAGAGAGGGCTACTGAGAGAGGGGGTCCTGGTTACAACATGCCTCCTTCCCTCCAGCTCACCTACCCACAGGAAGCAAGAAGAGCCTTTGATGAATGCAAAAAAATGCCTTCCAGATAGGGCAGACCAGAATTTCTCAGAAGTCTGAAAATGTAACCCCCAGAGGGCTCCAAAGGAAAAGGTCACTAACAGCACATCTTCACATCCAGTCTTCTCAGAGCTGCGAATCTTCAGACTTTGAGAAGCGGTGGAACAAAAGGAATTCAACAGTAATTCAAACCACAAGTCAGCATGTTCTGCAAGATTTGTTTTAGCTTTTTAATAGTTCTTCCTGCTTCAGGTACTTCAGCCAGGAGAGGCGGCCTTGCAAACAGCTCTGCTCTGCCACCCTGAGCAGCCCTGCCTGCTGCTGGGTGTGAGGAAAAGCCAAAAGCAAAAGCCACTAACTTGATCTGCATTCCTCTCCAAAACAGAGTAATAGTTAATGTATCAGCTTAATACATTAAGCTTTCCTCCCCACAGCGTGATTGGGGTAATTTGTGTTTCCAAAAGCTGAGATACATTTTAATTGCAGTATATTATAGGTCAATTACAGACTGCCTGAGTGTAACAGCTGCTTTAGGGGCTCGATTCTTATTGAAATCAACTGAGTCAGAAAATGATGAGCACCTCCCACAAAATATTTTTTTTTAATCTTAATTGCTAAGA
>JANHGO010000874.1:0-37426 GCA_024606505.1 Aquila spilogaster
GCGGAGCCGGGCCGGGGGGTCCCGCACGGGGCCGGGCCGGGGCCGAACCCGGAGGGGCGGCAGAGCCGCAGCGCTGAGCGGTCCCTGGAATCCGCTGGGGATCAGAGCGGTCCCGAAAATATTGGCAGGGGTTGGGGGGTTAAAGTCGTAACATTTGGAATCGATTTTACCGGGGCGGTGCCCGGAGGCACTTTATGGTACACTTCAGAATAATTCCCGCAGACTCACCGCGCTAAGTATTTTTGTGTGCCCGTATACTTCCACATGTGATGAACTTCGGAACGCTCGCCCAGTTCCCTACAGAACCACCGCGCAGACCGTGGGCACGATATTTCCCAGTGCGGGAGCTGCTGAGCCCGGCGCCGGGCTGCCCTCACCCACCCACCCGGGGCTGCCCCGGGACACGTACGGGACCGGGCCGGGACGCGGAGCCGAGTTAGGCTGTGCAAAGCAGACGGGTCGGGCACAGCACGGCTCGGTGTGTGCAGCGCTTCCACCCGTGATCTCACCATCCGCTCGCCTCTGTTTTATTTTCTAACACAGTTTTGGACACTTCATTATATAAGTTGCACGGCAGTTTTCACGCGGAGGCTTATCAGCTATGCTCGAAAAACAAAGATTTGTGCTTTTCCTGGCTCCCTAAAACACACAGATGTTTTTCCTCTACACCCAAGATAGTGAAATGTCCCTTACATAAATTATTTATCCCCACTCGCAACATTCAATTATCCCCAACGCTATTCCCATGCACACACCTTCTTACGTCACCCGGTTACTATATTTAGAGCCACCTACAGTAAAATAATTATGTGAAGAGAGCAAACAACCAGAAGGTCACGTTCAGTGTCAGCAGATGCGTCTGTTTCGGTACTGGGAGAGAGCTGGGCCTCGAGGGAAGCAGGGACCCCCACCACCAAGCCTCAGCCTCAGGGGATTTATCGGGACTTTCCCTGCGATTTGAAATGCCACAGCTTTGGGGAACGCAGAGCCTAAGAGATTTGGAGACTCCCATTCACTTCTTTGAGTGTTTTACACCAAAGCAATTTTCAAGGGTCTTAGAGAAACCTGGCTCAGCATTGCCCCAGGTAACTTGAAATAAAGATTATAATAATTCCTTGCATCTGTTATGGTTTTTCTATTTACTTGTATTGTTTCCATGTAGTTATTATTAAAACATATTTTAACTGTGACATTTACAAGATATAAAAGAATCAATACTGCAGAATTCAGACTGAAAACTATACAACCTCCCCACTTTCTGATGGCAGCAGGTATGAAGGGAATGCAGCACTGCCAGTACCTGCCACCTCGGGCAGCAGGGACAATCTGCCCCAGCCCCAGCGGGAAAGGGGGAAGGGAGCAGCTCTCTGGCCTCCAACAGTTCACAAAGGAATCCACAAACAAGATAAAAAATACTGCTGGAGGTGCACAAAAGGCTCAAATCTTCACAAGTGGCGAGTAGAGCTAGTGCAGGGAAAGGGGAGCAGGAAATACACGGAAGAATTCACCGAGTCCTGTTGGGTAGGTGCCAGCAGAGCACGGATCGTTGTCCGAGCACAAAGCAGGTCTGGCTCTGCACGGTGGGACTCCAACAGGCGCCTCCTGGCACACCTGTACCGGTGTGGTCTGAGGCTGAGCAAAGCGCAAGGCGGCTGGATGACGAAGACACACTCCGCTCATTTACAAAACTCCTATTTGCTTACGATGGGTGAAGAACTAGATCACTATTTCAAATGCTACTGAAGTGTGAAGAGGGCTGTAAGCTGTAAAAACCAACAACCCCTCGCTCCCAAATGGTTCAACCTACTGACAGTTACAGACTTCTGAAATATCTGACGCAAGACGTAAGGCACCAATCGATCTTTCTGAGACCCATAAATTGCTATGTTTCTTTTTTCTGATGCAGTACTAAGAAAGCACCATTTGAATAGCAAGCATACCAAAACATTAATTGTCCTCATACTTTTTGCATGTCTAAATAACGTAATGCTGCTGATGTGTCTTTAGGGTAAACCACGTTTCTTATTGGAATGAGTGGCACTAGCTTCCACCTCGTGAAACTGAGGTTCATGGTTATTGACAAGACTACTGCTCTCAGGAGAAGCGCATGCAAAGCCTGACCCCAACTCGCTGCAATGTTAAAGCTCACTTCTAACAAACCTGCAGTCTCAGGAGCAGGCAAATGCAAAGAAATCACTGTCATATAGACCGCAGAGCCTAACTGACAGAAATCTGAGGACTGACGATACTCCAAAGAGTGTGTTAAAGGACACTGCTGCACGTCAGGCAGAAATATTTTCCAAAAATGCAAGATAACGTGAATGTGGAAGTGGGTGAAAGAGAAATTCATTAGAAGACTTCAGTCTGCTGGTTCAGACTGCACTATTTAAATGAATGGGAGATTAGACTCTGCACCCACAGAATTGTGAGCACTGCACACTTACAGATGAAATCCAGATTCACGGACGGTCTTCTGGTTCTCACTGGAACAGCCAGCAGCCTCCGATTCTGCTGCAGGATTTTTTCAGATCAAAGTAAAAGCAAAGACTCTGAAACACCGACATTTATCTAGTTGAAGGATTTCACAATGAGAACGGGCAGTTTGGTTGTGTGAAACGATGTTCTGTTGTGTCACATCTCAAGACAGGAAAGTTCTCCCAGGGAGAGACAGCAGAACAGCTTAAAGTGAAGAACATCTTAATGGGATGTTGGTGGAGGGCGTGCATCGGAAGGTTTCATACGCTGTAACCCACTTCATTCTATTTGGTAACTTTACATAATTTTTAGCCCAACTGGCCTAACTTCTACATTCTAATGAAAATCCTCTGTTCATTTTCCTATTTTAATACATTCACATTATATTTGACAGACCGTTGCATACAGCCATTGTAACACATTCTCCTTGTGGCAGTCTGCCTTACTGCGCGGCACAAGGAACCTGAGCAGGCAAGAGGAAATTCACAAACACTGGCTGGACAATGTATATGCAACAGTTGCTCTTGGAGCTATTTGTAAGTTTAGATTTTGATATTTTGACACACCACACTTGGTGCCTCTCCATTCCTCACTTTATTTAGGTTCACCAGTCACCCTTCGCATCCACAGGAGATGTGGGCTCCAGTTCAGGACATTCATCTTATAACACAATGCCTCCTAAACCCTCCATGGTGACAAATACCCCTATTTCCTATTGCAAACAATCCACATTTGTTGGGAAGTTGAAAGCACTGAGCACTTTGGATGCCCCAGCCTACAGAAAAGCCAATCAGCTGATTACTCTTCACAGTTGCACAGCTCCTTATGGGACCACGCTACCCAGAGCGAACACGACCTCACAAACTTTTGGCTGTGAGCTGTGGGGGATGAGTTGTGACCAAACCAGTGTGTTCATTTGGAAGGGAAGATAGAGACTACATCACACTTGAGCATCCCTTAGCAACCAGAGTCAAATGGCACCGCAGCTCTGGGGAGGCTGTCAGCCTGCCCTGTACTGGAACAGTGTCTAGTGCAGTTCCCACCACCACAGAGAGGACATTTCCAGCTCAAAAAGTAAAAGTGACAGTGGTGATCTAACTGTACGATTTCCTTTGTTTCTGTTCATAGGAAACAGCTTATTTTCAGCAAGGCTTTCTAATGGAAGGATAGGGAGCCCAATTAATCCAGGGAACACATGAAACAAATGGTTCTTACAGCAACACTGTAAGAATTCTGATTTACTTCAGACTTTTTCCACTTAAAAATCCAGACTGAAGTTGGTAACCTCCTTCTCTGTGCAACCAGGATGCACCGACAAAGAGCCAGGTGCACAGGGGAAAAAAAAAAGCACAGAAAAAAATACTCTCCTATTTAAAGCTGTCAGGTGGGGGGATCAGTGAACAGCAAACGTGCAGCAATTCCCTGCTAATCTGAAAACGCAGCTGCAGCCACGCACTGAGGCACCTCCTGTACCCACTGCTCACACTGTGAGCCTGCTCCTCGCCAAGGAGTGCAGGGCAGAGCTGCTGACTGCGGCAAGGTGACGTCCCGAGGGGAACAGAGTTGCATCCATGTTTCACAAGCATCTGCGACCCTGCAGTGCCCCCACAACCGAGCATTTGCTGTTGCAGATCTATGTCTCTACCTTGCCTTTTTATCTAAAATATCCATTCTTCCCCACTGTGTGATTCATCCGAAATTCATTATCTTTGCATGGACCTGTAAAAAATTAAGATTTAAGAGAGTGAGTTTTCCCTTTGTTCGTTAGTGCTGGTTGGTTGGTTTTGGTGAGTTTTTTAATTAATATTTCTTTTCTGCAAAGGTTTTCCAAGGATTTAAAGCACTGGGGAAAATAAATAAATAAACAGTGAGTGAGCTGATGTTAGAAAGGTGCTGAAAAAGCACCTCTGAGGATTACAGCCTTCTGCAGAAAGAGCTGTGATTTTTTTTCAAGCAGCCCACACCACTCGAGGCATTGTTCTGCCGCCCTGGAAGCCCTAACAAACCTCCTTCTTCCAAAAGTAGCCGTTATCCCCAGGACAGACGGACTCCTTCAGTTAAATGACAGATTTTAGTAGCACACGCTGTATATCGGTACTTCTCTGCTCTGAAGTCTCTCAGTGTTTCTAGCTTTGGGAGCTGTGAGCCTTCGCTGAATGTCAGATCTACTGATCTCAGTGCATTTAATCCCCAATAAACTCAGTCTTTTCCTTAGTGTTATATGAGGATTAATTAAGGCTCCGGTTTAGACTTGGATCCATTTTTTCCCATCTGTCTGAGGACCGGCAGCGGCGCCGTGCAATGGATCCGGCCGGCAGCTTACGCTTTCCTTAGAAGGAGGGATCTCCTCGAGCTATCAGCCCGCAAAATCCTTTGGACTCTTGGAAGAACAAAACTTGGTGATAAAAAGGGAGACAGTTTCAAAGTCTCCATATTACCCTTTGGCCTGCTGAACAAGGAACCCTTGAGCAATCCCAAGCCTGTTTAAAGGAGAAACAAGCAAATTAAAGCCAAACAATAATGTAAAAAGGAAAAACAAAGCGAATAGATTGGAGTTGGAGTAAGAATCCAATGTGGGGCTTTTTTGCTGTTTCTTCTGCAGTGACCAGAACAGAAATCACTTTGAAAAGTATTTAAAAGGTAAAGAAGGTTGGAAATTAAGCCGTTATCAATCAAAGCCAGGGAGGGCAAAACCAGGGTCATCAAGCAGAACGACAAGTTTGTCTGTCGTATGGGAAAGAGTGAACCTATCTGGGCACAATAAAACGGGCATTGTCAGGAAGAAATTAATGCACCGCTAATGTATTCAATAAAGAACAAACACAAAACATTTAAGTACAGATACTCCAAAACAAACAGAATGAAAACGAGATACTTCCCTCTCTGGCAGAGGGGAAGAATGTTTCCATACAGAAATTCTAAACTTGAGAGGAGTTTTTGTTTTGTTTTTAAATAAAAACAAGCCCAAAGTCTACTAATAGAATTAACCGAGACCTTCCCTTAAACCAAGGGGAAAAAATCTTGCCTCCCTCCTTTCACTTCGAAGCTTTTTCTCAGAAACATTAAAAGAGACTTTAATGGGATTATGGAAATAAAATACTGAGTAACAGCTCCTCAACTACTTGCGTTCCTCATTTTCTTGCAGTTTTTTTTTCCACAATATTCCTTCTCACTGCTCACGCATTCTGCGTCGTACTTCACAAAAAAACCAAACAGCTCTTATGTAACGAAAGCACAAAGCACATCCGAGCTCTCTGCATAACACATATGGAATGCTGACTCCAAAAAAAAAAAAAAAAAAATTGGAACATCTCGTTTGTGAGATTCAGTTTCAATATTTGTCAACATTCACACCAGAGCTGCTTCGTTAGTAAAGAATGATTCTCCTCTAATTCTTGCTATGCTCAGGTCACGAAGCCCACAGAGGCAGCAGCAGTAGAGGCTGATATCTGCTAAATCCCAGGTTGCAGCTAGCTCCTGCGAGGCAGCCAGCAGCCCCAGGCTTCCCTCCAGCCCGAGGTGAGCAGGGCAGGAGGCTCCTGGATCCCTGGGCGGTGCCCAGCACAGCTCCGGCAGCACCATGTGCCTGGAACCGACAACGCGCTCTTCATGTTATGGAGTCTAACAGGAAGGGAAATAAGAAGATTGTTAAAATAGTTTTTGTTAAGTTGTCACGCAGGTTTTAATGCGTTGTAAACATTCCCCTCCTTTTTTATTCTTTTTTGTTGTTGGTTTTTGTTTTTTTTTCAATAGAGTGATGTTCAGGTTTTCACACTCAGAATGACTTTACATTTTAGTGCTAGCAAACCACAGCGCTCTCAATACCAGGAGCCATTAACAGAGACGGTCCGCAAGGAGCAACACAACTGTGATTTTGCTCCTCCTTCCCTGCACTGCAAAAGGCCTGAAAGCATCCTCTTTCCAAAATGGTATTTTCCCCCCTCTTTTTCTTTACATAGAAAACTTTTAAGCCTAGGTTCTAAAATTACACATAGATTACAAGTATACAATTATAGAATAGGGGTCTCTTGTACCCTATTTTTCCTGGAAGAATCTGGCTGTCTGGCAAACTAACAGCATCAGTACTTCTTAAGTGCCTTGATGTTAAATTAGGGTGCCCCACATCCCCTAGGGCGGTTGCAGAATTTAGACCCTTTTCCAACGCTCCCACTAAGTCCTTCCGGTGGTTTTATCTAGATTCTACCAACGCATATAAAACAAGTGACTGTCTGACAGCCTTTAGGTGTGCGAGGGAAGGCTCTTCTCGTTGCTGCAGCTCAGACACCGGCCAGGGCTGTGGCAACCAGGCAGCAGTCCGGGCTCTGGACCCAGCCTCAGGAGCCCCAGTCCCAACACAGTGGCTCTGCCACATTAAAACAAGCAGTGGTACAGGACTCTGCTTGTGCACAGACCCAGCGCAGGGCATATCCTCAGCATCCCCTCTGCTCAAACGCAATGTCTGAATTAACCCCGCTCACAGGCCTGCTCAAATGCTCACGGTAGCCAACAACAACGTCCATGGGAAAGAGGTGAGCTCAAGAGTTGAGCTCAGCGATTATACAGAGGGATGAGATCCAGAAGGGCTGACCTGGCATGGGCTGTTCGATCCAGCACAGCCACCGCTCTGTGCATGACCCTGCCGCGCCACTTCCCCCTCCTGTGCCTCTTTTCCCAACTCTCTTTTATCTGCCTCTGTCACATAGGTTGTAAGCTGTTTGCTTCCGACATGTCTGCACAGAATCGAGAACCAGGGGGCCCCGGTCTCACTTCTGACCTTTAAGCCCTTCAGTTATATGTTTCATCATACAGAAATTATTCAAAAAGGAAGCGATTTTAATAGACTGCCTTCGTTACATTAACACCTATTTTAACCCAGACATTCTCAGGAACATTAAATGAAAAAGCGGCCTCTCTTAAAACACTGCTTTTCTTAATGAAAACGCTGAGAAAGCTGCTGGTATTCTTTGAGCCCTTCTCCCACAGGCCCTGCAGCAAGATCAGGGGAAGCCAGAACCAGCATGCTTGCTGCAAAGCATCAGACAAAGATACTTTTTATTTTGAAACTTAAGGGAAGAAAAAAAAAAAAGCCTGCACACTTCTCAATCTGTCTTTGTACGCCATGAAGCACCAAACGGCAGAAACCCAGCGCTGCGCTCTCTCGCAGGTCACCTCCAGGTTTGCTTTATGCTCTTTGGTGTTAAAATAACGAATTTGTTTTTCCAACGCCCCGTGCACGCTCTCCTGTCTGAGCAGGAGCTCCCGATCTGCTCCTCAAGCAATCAGCTCTGTACAGTTTCGTCTCCGCTGAGCAAACAGCGCGTGGCTGAGCTCCGCTCCTGGGAGCCAGCAGCACTCGGCAGCCCCCACCAAAGGGCTCCGTGCATGGACACCCCCAGCCTCGCAGCTCTCTGATGGATGCTCACCCTGCCCTCACATCGGCCCAGGAGCCAGTGCTCACACCACGGGGCAGGGAACCAATGGCTCTGCAGTACCACTGTCCCACATCAAAGCCCTCGGGAGCTGCACCACCCCGTACCCGCAGAGAGCCCCAACCCATGGGATGGTACCCGGGCTGCGCACTGAGCGGAGCGAGGTCAGCCCCCTGGCCCAGGCTGCAGGCAGGGCCCTCCCGCATGGCTGAACTTCACACCCTATATATAAAACACATAGCCAGACATTTATCCTGAAACACTCCTTCTGTGAACTGGCTTTACTGAGGGATATACTAACTCCATACATGTGATTGTTAAGGAAGATTTTGTCCAAGGAAACACTTCCAGAGGAAGTGCTGGGCAGCCACATTATTTGTTTTGTTTAAAATGATTTCAGTCTTGATAATGTCTCTTTATCAAAACTACACATGTGCTGAGCATGCACAGTGCTGTGTGTCATGAGGCGCACAGGAAGGGGTGGATTTAATTTATTTCTTTATTATGAATATTGCGGTGCTGTAAGGAGAATCCTGGCTGACAGCATTAAATAAAGCCACAGCATATGATGATATTTTGGGGCCTGAAGTTCCTGTGCTGCCTTCCCAAAATTCAGTCTTCAATTCTGTATTCCTAATCCTCCCTTCTGTCTGCACCATTTCATGAATGGACACATGTAATATCATGGAGCTGAGCAGTACCCCACAACGTTTTCCATTAATATTCACTTGAAAGGAAAATGGAGCCCCAGCTTCCTGTTCTTGCTTTCCTTGAGCAAGGAGCCATGTAGGGACTTCATACAGTCACAGTTCTGATGGGCAAAAAGGATAATGGCAACCTTGATGCACTGAACACATACCCCATCAAAATGAGAACTCTGTTTTATGCTGTGAACAGCATTTTGGCAATAAGGTTGGTTTGCATTTATTTTACATCATACTCTCCCTGGTGGACTAAAGCATCAGCTCTGCTGGAGAGCTTCAGTATCCAGTGAAAAGATGATGGCCACGAAGTGGAAAGAGAAATACCACGCTCTACCAACACAGACACACAGACCAACTCCCAGCTTTCAGCCTAGAAATAAGAACAACTTCTCCTCCATCCTAAAAGCTGTCAGAAAAGGGAGGAAAAAAAAAAAAGGGAGGAAAAAAAAAAAAGGGAGGAAAAAAAAAAAAGGGAGGAAAAAAAAAAAGGGGAGGAAAAAAAAAAAAGGGAGGAAAAAAAAAAAGGGAGGAAAAAAAAAAGGGAGGAAAAAAAAAAAGGGAGGAAAAAAAAGGGAGGAAAAAAAAGGGAGAAAGGAAATCCAAGAGTGGGCTCCAGACTCTTTTATGAAAGAGACTGCACCAATCCACACTGGACAACCCAAAGGTGGGAAGGCATAGCCATGCAGGCCCAATCTAAAATACACAAGCTACAAAATTAAACTGTGCAGCAAAGATGTGAGAGAATGCTATCATTTCTGAAAACTGTACTCTTAAACAGATTTGAGCATACAAAGTGACAAAGGTTACCAATTTCCTTGTCTAAGCCTTGCTTGCTTGAGACGAACAAAGGAACTCCCTTAGTTTCAGCTCTCCAGTAAAGGAATTATTATATTATGAAATGAAGAACGTGAAGTGTTGAAGCAGTACTCTCACTATCTAAGAGAATGGATTGCAGGATCTCACTGCCCAAGAGTGTCTACAGAAACATCAACTGGAAACCTGCAATGACTCAGTGAGAGGTGGTAGAAGTACACATATTCACTGGCTGGATCCCGACATACCAAACTGGTCTGCATGCAAACAGGAAGATAGGGCAAGACATGACAGTAATAATCTAACATGACTTGAGACCTCCTGCCCTAGTAACAATTATGTAATTGTTATGGTCTCTTAATACCTGAGTAAGAAATCTTTCTATTGCATCAAGTTCTCATGTCTGGACAGATATGCATCACAAATGAATCATCACTGAGTAGCTTTGAAGACCTGAGCTGAAGCGCACTCCACCATGTAAGCCACATATCTGGGCACATCACCACTTATGGCCCAGTTTTCTGGAGACAGCTCTTTAGGTACATTACCCCAGGGTATACTGGCTGTGAGAAACTCTGGTTTTCCAGTAGCATCCTTAAAGGATTACACAATAAAGCAATATTGGTTTAGCAAAGGAACCTCTTAATCATAAATAATTAAGTTTAAAAAAAAAAACAAAAACAAAAAACAAAAAACCCTACCTCCTCCCAAACAGCAATGACAAAAAAAGCCAACAAAACCATATGAGCAAGAAAAAAAAATACATAGAAAAAAAACCAAACAGGCTTGAATTCACCTCTTGTCCTGATGTTACCTTTCCTAGCAGCCATGAATCTGCCCCTGCTCTCTCTAGAACATTTTGCTTCATTGTGAGAGAGCGTCTCTCCCCTACATAATTTGAACTCCTCTTCAGCCCCTTTGCTTTGGTTTCAATGGTTCTTTGTTTTGTTCCCTTCCCAAACCGCTCATCAGCTTCTCTGCAAAACGGTCACTGTCTTACAAAACTCTGCTCCTTGTTTTTTTCAGTGATTCCCAGCTTTTTTTAATCTGTCCTCTTGGAGGTGCTCCTCTTTTTGTCAAGGACATGGGGCATCTCACATGTGGGCCTATATGTTAATTCAGCACAGAGGTTAGAGCACAGGATGGATTCAGCAAAGGTTACGGTGTTCTCAAAAACTGTTTGCTAAACCACACTTTGATTCACGTATGCCCCCAAACAATCATACATTAGCAATTATAATGATCTTTAATTAAAAAAAAAAAAGAAATATGCTGCTGTTCTTACAGATAAGAATCTATAGAAATACTTGTATAGGTGCCATGAAAGTCTGTTTTCCAAACTACATTTCAGTGAGGGAGTATTTAACTACCTTACCTACATTGCTTGAATACTACTCTACAATGAGCCTCTTTGAAGGTTTCTTATTAAAAAAGCTTTAAAAATTAAGCAGTTTGAATTATTTTTCTATGAACCACATAATCTTCTTAAGTAGTAAAAAGTTAACTTTAGCTCAAGTCATTCCACTCGGAAAAATATGATAAATAAGCAGTAGATTCAAGTGCCTTGCCCTACATTTTCTCTAAACGTAACGTGTAACCCCTGGTTGTTATAATTCTTCATGGTAAAGATTTCTGAGTGTTTATAACCAGCAAAATCTGGTTTTTATACTGCTAAATCTGTTACATAAATGTAATTTTCATTTATATCCTCACTTATAACAAAGTCATTAATGCAGCTGATTCCTCAGAAATCATATATTTTAGCAACTATTCCTAGCTCTGGTACTGCGTAACGTAAACACGTCTAACACACAGCACAAGAATATCTCACCTCAGAGATGCTACATTTTTAAAACCAGAGATAGCAGCTACATTTACACACCATTCTTGTTCTAAGTATCAACTGTCAGAGAGCTGGGTTTTATTTCCAGAGAGCCACAATCACCTAACTACATTCTTTAGTTGCATGCAAGTGATTTTGTATAGCATAGTTATCAAACGTTTGGTACAGACAGACAGAGAAATGATGTTGGGTTGCGGCTTGGATGCTAAGGTCACATAAGACTGGAATTTGGGTTTAGATTCCACAGCACTGAAATTGCTCTTCAGAGATTCCATCTCTGTTGAAACCAGACCCAGAAAAATCTCCTCTTCTGGTTTTTAATCCTACTCAAACCCAAATATTGGAAACAGCTTAAGATCTATGAACTAACAGATCTGGCCCCTTGCCACGTGCTGTATTAAGATGCCATATTTAGCTTCTCACTCCCTAACACTCAGGCATTTAACCTGCTACCTCCAACCCTTTCATCCACACCCAGCATGCTACTAACCAACATGGCTTTGTCCGTTTTCTTTCTTCCATTTCTGTTAGCTGTTTTGCATACAATTAATGTGGCTAGCCCATGGCACTGGGAAAAGTGACTGTTAACTTGTGCTCCCTCTACTGTCTGATTCGCTTTGCAGCAATAGCGTAAAGAAATTGCAATTTCTTGTTGGCAGGAAGGTCCATTTTTTACTCTAGTGTTAAAAGTTGCTCAGTTACATTTATGAAGATGCATACTTAGAAAATTAAGTTTCTAGACATCACCTATCCAGAACTCCATATATTACAGACATGTTGTCTTCACCTCCAGCAACTCTCCAGTCTGAAATGAGGGAGTCACACAAAGCAGCTACGGTAGCTAGGATAAAATACTTTAGAACAGTCAAGCAGCCCCAACACCCATCAAAATCAATGTAAGTCACAAGTTCATCCCCCTTTTGAAAGATTAGGCCCTTTAAATTGTGGTTATTAGACTGGACAAGTCCTCGTCAAGAGAACAGGAGGCTGAGTTCCAACTTCAGACCCAAGGATTAGAGCTGTGCTTAGACCTGCAGCTTTTGCTTGACGTGACTCCTCACTCCTTGGCTGGCATGGAAAAAGCATCTTCATGTTTTACATTGGTAGTGCATCTGTAAGGGAGGGAGAGGAGGAGGAACAGCAGAAGATTTGGTGACCCCTCAGTGGCGATTCCTTTTCATGAACAACACGGATGTTTTCTACCGTTTTTTGCAAGGCAGAGCAGCGTAACAAAGACAGCTTTAAGTTGCAATTAGAAGCAGCCTCTATATTCTTGAAGGGTCTTTTGTCTCTTGCATGTAAAACAAAGAGGCAGTGGACTTAAGTGAGACTCCCTGAAGAGGAAGGGACTAAAGCATGCAAATGGATGGGACAGCTGAACACCATCCAGCCTCCATTTCTGGCCATTCCTCATGGAAAGCGGGCAGGCAAATTTCTAACGATTACTTGCAGCTTGCCTGTGATGTGGCTCTTGATACTTTCACCGAACCCTCTGCCTCTGGGAAGCAGCCTGTTGCAGAGACCTTGTGCAGTAAGGTTAGATTCCAGCTGATGCCAGAGGTACCGCTATGTGGCTACGTCTCTTCACTTCTGCTACGAAGGACATTTTCAGGGCTAAGAGTAAGGAGAGGGGCTGTGGGCATCCTATGACCTAAACAACGCTCTTGAACCCTTAAGGGAATGGAGTTCTTTGTCTCTCTGCTTGTTGGAGCACTCAGTGCCCACAGCCTGGGTGCTAATTTACCATTATTCAATAATGTGGTGGTCTACAGATTTGACTAGTGCACACTTATGACTCATCAGAAAAGACACTGAGTAGCACTGTGATTTAAAATGAAATTCTAAGTTTAAAAAAAAAAAGGAAATATTTTATGCCTTTTAATATCACTTTTAAGAGAGAAGCACGTGAGAAGAAAAAGAATGAAGTAGAAGAGACCTTCATGCTGTCTTTAGAAGTGACGGTTTTGGTCGGCTACTTTCAGAAACATCTCAGAAATGTTTAGCATACTATGAATGAACTTAAAGGTTCACATTGGATTCTGTCTGAACTGCATATGGAAACAAATTCTAATAAAAAATAAGCCTTTAAGTCTTTGTTTATATTGGCTTTTATACTCAGCCAGTTTACTTGCCAATGGCACAACTGACTAACCTACCTATGTTACAACTGCTACACTAAATAGGTATTTTAGAATTTACTTCCTTACAGAAGAATCCTTAAATAGACTTTCTCACAGGGCTTAAAAAAAAAAAAAAAGTTTCCCGTTTTCTTACTGCATTTAATTATAAAGAATTAAATTTACTTTTCCTTAAACAAAGATCCTAAAATTGAACTTCAAGAGTATGGAGAAGATCACAGAAACCCATCTTGAAGATTTTAACACACTGAAATAGTTTAATGAATACTCACAAACCTCTATAAAAAAAATCAACAGTAAACACATTAACCTATTAATATTAGGAGTACGTTTAGCCCTTAGACATAAAAGGCATGGCTGTACATTTCCCAGGATGGAAAACTGCAAGTAAAACTCAGATAATACGTAAATCCCAGTTCACTGATCAGTTGTGGCGGTTACATTTTTCTGCCTCATTTTAGATACTGAGAGTCATTAACGTTCACCTTCTTCTACCTCCTTGAACACTGTGGGCAGTGGGGCAAATTCAAGTAGAAGCACACAAACTGGTTCTCCATCACTGACACTCAGCACTGACCAGCAGCTTGCATACCAGCGGTAGTTACACTCACAAGTGTGCACCAAGTCTGGCACTGTGAGGAGCCTGAAATGGAAATGGGTGCTTTTAAAGAAACTGTTAGGTATTACCTTACTTCAGTTTCCAGAGTTTCTCAGTGAGCAAAGAACGTTCCCCAGCACTGCTCACAATTCCCCTCTGCTTTCAGCACCGTTTGTCAGTTCCCCCCAGGTATCAGTCACATATACCTTCTTAACCCTTCACATGGGCTTTCCAACAACGATGTACTGTTTCTGAGTATGAACTTCTTCCTCCTCCCCCCAGCTGCTCAGCTGCAGCTTTCATTTACTGTTTCTACAGTGAGGAAAAGCACGGATGCACTTCTGTAAGCCCTCCTGCTTAGTCGACGAGGTCAGGCTCCTGTCCTACAAAGCTGGTTAGAACAGACAAGCCAACAGCATTCTACTGGAGAACATTTATGAATCGGAAGAATTTTAATCAGAAGTCAGTTGTGGATTCCATTTCAATTTGATACATTTGAAGGTTCTTGGAGTTCTGAGAACTAAATTCAGCCTGTTAAGCAAACCCTTTTTCTGCTCATTTCTTCTGTTATGAGTGACAGGACTTCATGCAAATATTGGGAAGGAATCAGATTAAGTTGATATTCAGATGGGGAAAGAAATTCAAAAGCGCCCAAAGATGAGATTTCAAGAGGAATTCTGGAATCTAAAGTCCCAGGTGGATCTACGCAGTGGATTTCTTTGTTTTACCTACCACAGCACCTGCAAAAGAATCCCATTAGAAATCTCACTGTATTTTTATGCACCTATGCCTCTAAAATACACATTGCACGCTACACAACTCAGAACCTACATTTTATCTTTTAAAGACAGCACAGGTGATTTAGGATCGGAAAAGAAATAGGAGCAGCAGTTGTTGCAGGAATCCCTTTGTACTCCCGCAGCACAGTGGCAATCAGCTGCACAAGGCTGCCTGAGTCCCCGCAGTGCTTTCCAGAGCTGTACGTGGGGCTTCTTTCTGCACACATCCGAAGAAGGAAGGTTTATGACTTCTCCGTTCGCTGTTTGCATATTTTAAACGTGCACCCACATTGGATACTTGGGAAGATACTTCACTGGGAAGTTTGCACACTACAAGTACACAGTATTAATGCACAGAAACGCTAATGCTCTCTCTATTTAATAGATCTAAACAGAAAAGAAAGCACCTGCCAGCAGGCACAGAAATTTGGTTGTCATTTCAAAGTACTATTTCTTAACAGTTATGATTGCAATTGGTAGCCTGTTGTTCATCCAGTTTTTTACTTCCTTTTTCTAGAACTAACATTAATTAAAACCCCTCTGCACAACAAGCTATGCCTCCCTGCCCTTAAATGATCACTGCAAATCTTCTAACAAACATAGCTCAGAGTACAACTTTTGAGGCGTGTATATTTTGCATTTGCTAGAGCGTGATTCTAATAAACGTGCATGAATTTACCCATAACTGCAAATACAGAGACCATCCAGAGGGGATTCAGCGTTCCCTGAGCATGCAGGGAGCAGACAGCACGGTTCACACCCAGGCTAAACAGCTGTATGTAATTCCACTGCAATCTGCTTTATCTACAAGTAATCTGTTGTAGCTATCACCTCTTTCAGAAAGCGGTGATTTTTTTTTTCCCTTTCTGTAGCTCTTATTTTCAGATTAAAGGATGCCCCATTAATTTCAGGACCCGAGAGCATTCACTGCAAATCAAATCAGCCCTTACAACACCCAGCCAAAATTCCCCAAACTGCTCTGAACGTTTTCTTCCCTTCTGCCGGCTGACTGTCTTTCGCAAAGCTGCCATCATCTGCTTTCTTGCAAATTCATGCTTTTCAGGGGCTTCTTGTTTCTGCGGCCTTCTCAGATTACAATTTCTTTTGTGTTAATTAAGCTGAAAAATTGAAAGAATGTCGCTGACTCTACAAAGAGCACAAAACAGGCTTGCTTGAAAAGCTAAAAATAGATTGCTCTGTTCAGAAGACAGACTACTCAGTCTTCAAACTATTTGTACAATGCGAATTAATTGCAGATGGCCAATTCATTTATTTAGACCTCCGTGACAGAAATGAAAGTGCTACTGTGACCGACTACGTGCACAGAGCTCCCTTCAGGTAGTTGGATCTAACCAAAAAAATATACCACCTCCTCCTTTATTTTCTAGAAGTCAATTTGTCCAAACGTTTTGTGATTCGATTCCCTCTCTCCAGTCTCGTGGTCTCTCCCCACAGATAGCATTTAAGTCATGGCACTGATGTGCACAAACTGAAAGTTATAACGGTCAGCACACGTTTACGTAGAGCACTCACAGTGCATGCTGCTGAATAGTGACATCCCTGTGATTAAACATATGTTTTATACATGCTGCAGTAAAGACCATCCAGACTGAGTTGTTTGAAATTAAGGCTGTTTTTCTTTTTTATCTTATTTGTTTTAAATAGTACTTTAATTACCCTTTATTTCCTCCTTTCTCCTTAAAAGTAAAAGAGAATTTAATTTTAAAAGAAATTATTGGTTTAATGGGAGAGAATTCAGGAAAATCCAAATGGAAGCTGATATTCTATCCTGGCTTTTATTGTTAGACAAATGGGAGGGTTCCAAAAATACCGCACATTAGATTAGGGCGTATAAACTGTAGCTGCGAAATAAAAATATCATTGAACGAGATAAACTGTTTGGGAAACAGAATGATCTGTACTCGGACTTTACAGCGGATCCTGAACAGTGTGAGGCCTCTCGTGTGCTAGAAAACTAGAAACGTTGTCATTTGGGAGTCTAAATAATGCCAAGAAAAAGAAACTAAATATTAAAGTCCCTTTCCTCCAACTCCAGTGTCTTTCCTTTGCAATTTTACAACTTTGCAGTCTCCATATCCTTGTTTGCAATCCCACTGCCTTGAAAAATGGGCAGAAGTTGATCCACGCAGGGTCTGAGCTAACAGGGTTGTAGGAAAACCTCCCAAGAAGCTTCAGGTGGTACGATACGATATTGAGCATGCTGATGCTATCACAGATATTACATTTTTCTATTGCTTCTTTTTAAATAACAGAATGTTGCTCTCTGCATTTCAAGGTATTGATATTGCATCTTAAAGTCTTTAAATAAAGACTGCTCTTTTTAAAGGCATCCAAGCTTAAGCCAGAAATACAGCTTGATGCAGAAATGAATTAAATTTTCTACTTAGACAAGTGATAGTAATCTACTGGAATTGAAGTACCAGTCTTCCCCACTGTTTATGCTCTTTCTGAAATGCTTCATATAAAGTACTCTAGCTTATCAGTTAAGACAGATTTAGAAGGGGCCAGACCATCCCTACCTTATATTTTAAGCTATCTTCCTTTGCAGCAACTTCATTAGAGCTCTCATCAAGGTCAATGGAAACAGCTCATTTTCAAGCAATACAAAACAAGCTATGCAGTTAGGCTGCAGCTTACACGCACCTTTCTTCTGTTTTCACAAACTACAAAAAGTTT
The DNA here is from genome assembly GCA_024606505.1 of Aquila spilogaster. Lineage (NCBI taxonomy): Eukaryota > Metazoa > Chordata > Aves > Accipitriformes > Accipitridae > Aquila > Aquila spilogaster. Next base: position 17,477 of record JANHGO010000874.1, read on the forward strand.
AAACAGAGCTACAAGTTTCCTAGCAAGAAACAAACCCTTTCCCAAGGCAAGAAGCTTCACAGGATGCCCCATAAAGACGGACTCCATCCTGTTCGTCATGTGCATTTCCTGGAAATGCAGGTGACACCTGAGGTGGAACAGATGACAATAAAGCTGCTGGATAGCAAAGGTCACTGCCTTCAGCTCCATCCCCAGCCAGGATGAGCCACCAGGTCGGTTCAATCCAGGTGCAGATTTACTGAGGGCCTGGGAGGGGGCTGGTTAGGCTGCTTTATGCACATGCAGTGAAATTACATGTGCCCCCAGCCCTCACAGGATTTACATCACAGCTCTCTCACCCTGATGGAGGTCCACAATGTCCTCAAACTGGCGCTTCTGCTTTCAGCCCCAATAAGGCCTGGCCCTCAATGAGGGCATGCCACAGGCAGCATGCGCCTGTCACCCCAGGTCAGCGGCATGCCGAGGTTTGCTGCCAATGAACTTGCCTGGACAGAAAGTAATCTTGGTTGAAAAACAAAGTTCTTTGACCACACATGTAGAAAAGGAATTGGTTTTTCAAGGCATGCAGTAAGGAAAGTAGTACTCGGGAAGCAGCATCGGACTGCAGCAGCCTCCACCCACCAGCCCTGTCCTAATAGCGAGATGCTCCTCCATACAGTAACCTAGCATCACCAACTGCTTATTCTTCTAAAATGATCAGAAAGCATTGAACTACCCATTCACAAGCACTGGTCCCATTACTTTCACTAAATTAAGGGAATTAAAGGACAACAGATTGAAAAATAATTACACTAAACTGACTGCTGCTTTTGGGAATGGCACTACCCCAGCAGCCAGTGCTCAACCACAGTCTTTACAATCTCGAGCACAAAGCGCGGTACCAATGCTGCTGTGGTGAGTGAGCACTTTCTGCCTTCATACTTCTCTGGCTGCACCCTACAGAGACTATTTGTTGGGTGACAAGGTGACAGCGGGGCTGTTGCCTGGCAGGTGCCACCGGTGCCCCACGGAATGAAGCAGGTGGTGGCTGCCTGCTGGCTGAGCTCCGGACATCACTGCCACGTCTCCTGCAGCCGCTAGCACTGGCAATAAATCCCAAACGCAGTATAGGAAAGCTGTAGCCTAAAAAGTGGGCAGAAAACAACAGGAGTCTGTGCGAGCACCTGAAAAACGAAGAGCAACAAAGCGCTCTTCTTTTTTTTTTAAGAAAAAAAAACCCAAACCTCTCCCACTGTGGATTTTTTCATTATTGTTTATAAACTGTGGTGGAGCAGACTGTGGGGATCGTGTCCTTACACAGGAACGTGCTACCTTCTCTCAAAAGAGAAACATCTTTGTTTACCTAAACTATTTCTGTTAGACCTGGGTTTTTTTGCTGGTTCTGAAGAATTCTGCCTTGCTTGCTAAGTAAACACCAACATCTTTGGCAGAAGCACCGCCTCTGAGAGCACATAGTATCTTGGTAGACCTCACAAAGATGATATGTATATATACGCTCAGTGCTTGCTGAGGTGAATCACGTCAGCCGAGGTCTTTCTAATAAATAAAAAGCTTTCAAACGTTTTATATTAAAGATTTTTAAAACAACGCCAGTAATACAGAAATCCATACTGAACATTTACCTTTCCCAAGCGTGTGAAAAAACAGGCTTGCTGAACCCTGGGCTTCTCAGCACCCGGAGAGTGAGCACAGACACCTGCGGCACAGCTCCTGCTGTCCTCCCATGGCCACAACCCTCTCTGCCCTCTGAGTGCCCCTTTTCCTTCAGAAGGAAAATGGATTCTTTGTTTTTGTTTTTGTTTTTTTTTTTTCCTTTCCAACCGCCTTTGGAGAGAATCTTTGTCTTTGATGAGAAAAAATAGATTTCCCTTAAGAAAAGGGGAAAGCCACGTAGACAAGTGATCTAGCTCGTCAATGCCAGTTACACCAAACACAACCCCGTTTCCCAGGTAGCACCGGTTCTGCCAGCAGCTTTGTAGTGGCAATGGACTCATCTTCACCACTTGGTTTACATCACCTGCTGCAGGACACGTACTCCTACAGGGACCGAGCCTCCAAACAAGGCTCACGCACCACAGAGACACACTGCATTGCATCCTACCAGCACTGTGCCAAGGACAGGAGGACATCAGGTATAAGCCAGGACGTGTATGAACAGCAGGGCTGCAACACAGGCTGACCCCCAGAGCAGTACGTCAGAAGCTGGTGCACTCAGTGCTTTCCAAGCCTGTGTCATATGCAAAACCTCGAGCAAAGCAGATGCAGTACCCCAGACACAGCTGGGAGGATGTTTTCTAGAGACAGAGATGGCCATAACACAATTAACCAAAGCGCTGGCCCATTGGGTGATCCCACTTTGGGTGCACATGCGTTACTGAAGACCATTCTAAGGGGGTTGGAGTCTCAAGACAATGCACAAAACGCAGGAAAAGGCAAACAGAATACCACCCACCTACAAACAAGCTGTCTCCCTGCCACTGAACACCCAAGAGATGAACCACTCTGTCCCTGCTGTAGTAAAATAAGCGCAAGAAAGCAAGGGAAGTAAATGATCTGTTGAAAAATCATCCTACAAGCTAAAAGAAAGAAATAGCAAGACAGATCATTTAAACAGTGCTTTACCATTTTTACCCAACTGTATAAGATGTTAGGCTAGCAGAAATTCTAGAACAGCTTCTCTCTAGTATTTTTACTTAGTTCTTTAATAATTTTTAAACTCAGAGTGGTGCTAGAATTTAGTATCTCTCCTGCTGACACAATGAAGAGAAGTGTCAGCCTAGCTCTGATCAGATTCATCCCTCCTCCACAGGCCCACCCTGGCTTACTGGAGCATCTCAGACTTCTGAAGATGGGTGAAGTCAGAGGGCTTACGCTAGTCCTTGCCTATCGACCCTAAACTTCTCTCTCTGGATACAACCAGAGCTCAAGGGGTAGTCTTTCTTTTAAACCATGAGGACAGACATCAGCTTCGTCTACCAAAAAATGTAAAAAGGAGATAAACCTCTCGAACAAACCACACAATTTATTAAGTACAGAAAATAAGACGTGCTACTGTTACTCAGGATAACTGAGGATTTGCAGCATTCCTGGGTTCATAGGATGTTCTCCAGTCATTTCATTGTTAGGTAACAAGAAATGCAGCATTTTGTCTCATTCTGAGGAAAAAACATCAACACAGTTAAACTAAAACAAATCCATCATCCTGTTGATCTTTAAATAACTCTATACACTGTTATGTTTTGAAAACGTATAAGACAAGTTTCTCCTCCTCTATAATTCCAAAGCAGTCTTAACCAATTACTACAAACTTTTCCCCAAATGAGACACATCTCCTTTGGCTCAACATTTCATACGAGAATTTTCAAGCCAAAAGGAGTTCCTTCCTTCCACAGACAAAATTGGAAATGAGAGATTAAAATCGCCCTAATGATAGATACTCGGTTATGCCTTTTAACTATGGACTCATGCCTGTATCTCTATAATTGTGACAATATTTTTCCAAGCAGAGTATCGTGTTGTATGTAACACTGAAACTTCCTGGTCTCTACTCCTTCTCTGCTGCATGGTTACCATCTTATTTTTATAAGCATTCCATTCTGGGGCTGGCCCTTTAGCTCTGGCAGAGCCAAGCAGCTTCTGCTTTAAAGCAGCTATTTTGCAACTAGCTGCTGCTTGCTGCATCTTTCGTTTCCAGCCAGCAAGTACCTGTAATGTTTTCCTCTACAGCTGCAGAGAAAACAGTACTTTCTCACAGGTGCTGCCCCTAAAACAGCATGCTTGTTGGGAATAGCAAATGGTGATGTGGACCGTGCAGGGAGTTGTCAGAGTGGGCTCCGTTTCTGTTTTTGGAAGGACTGCAAAATGGCTGCTTTTAAACAAGTTCATAAAGCAAATTCTAGATTCACACGATATTCGTGCTGGCACTGCGTTGCTGGACTGGTGAGGTTTGCATCAAAGGAGAGTTTTCACTGCCACTCCAAATCAATGGATAAACATCAGGGGAGCCACGAACACCACCACTGGGCACTTCTGACCACTTCTGGCTCAAAAGCAGCGGTCAGCAGGGCAACAACAGCAAATTAAACATATAAAATATTTTAAGCTACGTAACTACGGTAAAATTACTTTACTTGGGCTGTTCTGCAGTGAGACTCTAGCCCTTTGCAAATAATAATTAATGTTCTATTTTTTTTTCTCCTTAAAAACAAACAAAAAAACTGAATGAGTGAATTGTGAGCAGCCAAAACTCTGCGCAGTGCCCAGAGGGGAGGTCTGCAAGGGACGGAGGCTTTCCTTACAACTAATTGCCTTGTAACAAAGGAGCTACCTCGTCCAAGAGGAAGATACGGTTGTTCCCTTCACGCCATTTTTCTCAGCCTTGAAATTGTAGGAGTCAACTGTCACACTCTCTGAAGCACACACACAGGTGGGCAATAAGAGAAAAACCTCAAGCATGGTCACAGTCCCAGGAGCACCTCAGCCTTCTGATGGATGGAAGAGCCCTCGGTACATTTTTAGCCAATCTACGCTCCAGGACAGACATCTGCATCAGGGCAGTACATCATGGATTTTAGCTGAAGTTACTCGCTGCTCTGGCAGGCAGTAATTAGATTATGGGAATTACAGAAATGATGGGCTGGTTGTCTACTCAGTGTACGGGCAGCCTGGAATGGCTCGGATAAGAGCAAAGCATTCAGATTAGTACAGGGATGAGCTCAGCGTAAATCCAAATAATCCCAAAATAATGCGTGCTAATGCACAATGCCTCAGCACCAACATATTTACTATCGCAGTGCTTATCCTTACCTTCCACCATCTATTTCACCAAACTCCCCCTGTAAGATGTACTGTCAAGGGGGCCCTACGCTCATTTGCTTTTCCTACAGCACCTCAGCATCACACCTTCCCCATTCCACACCCCTGGTTTGCGCTTTTTATTAGAAAACACTAAACAGGTGAGAAATGCCCAGGACCCTGTCCGTGTGAGGGCTGCAGGTGTGCCCTGCTGTGGCAGCCACAGGCGAGCACAACATGCACTCAGCTTCGCTTAGAAAACCCCCGTACTCAGCACGGCCACAGCAAACAGATCTTCCCATGTGTAGGCAGCTCATCCGCTGCCATTAGGCCATCACAGCGTCCAGCACTGCCATCCTGCTGGCAGCGAGCTGCTGCCGGCAGCCACAACGCCTCGTGAGGTGCTGGATTCGCTTGCCAGCATGTATTTCAAATGCTGAAGTTGTATTTCTGAATTGTAAGTCTTACAGCAGAGCAGAGCTCGCATCCAAGCACCCACACCTCCCGTGGGCTCGTGCAACACATCTGCGGAGCAGAGGCTGGGAGGGGGAAAGCGTGAGAGAAGTGCTGACCGGCCCCTCCCTCAGGCTGCACAAAGGCCCCAGGGCTCTGCCCGGACCTCTGGCAACAGCTGGGAGCGGATTTGTAAATTGGAAGAAATGCGCACCAGGGCAGGAGGGCAAGGAAGGCAGAGCCACAGCTGGAAGGCTTCCCCTGTGACTGCCCAGGGCTGTGCAGCAGGGCACAGCGTCTGCCACAGCTGTGGTAAAGCACAGTGCATTCAGCGGTCCCAGTCCTACAGCCCTTCTGCTCACAGCGTCGTAACTGCACGAGCAGAAGCACATATATATAAACTCCATGCAAAAAAAAAAAAAAATAAAGCAGGATAAGTGGGATCGGGGCTCTCTGTCTGCAGTTCTGGTTAAGCCAGACAGCTGCTCTGTCAAAAATGCCGAGAGAAACTCCATTTCTTTGCAGGGAATGCCCCTTGATAGTCGGCAGAAGTCTGTTTTGGCAGCTACACGCTGCCCAAGGGAGACATCCGAGAGGCGATGTTTAAGACACCAGTGATACGCACCAGGTACCTGGCTCTGTATTGGTTTTTGACCCAGGGAGATCTGCAGAGGGATGGAAGAAAGTCTGCGGTGTGGGGGACAAACAAGGAGCTCAGCAATGAAAGCTCGCTTTTCAGCAAGGGCCACCAGGTCACAGGAGAACCGGCACAATCCGATGGGAGAAACCGAAATAGCAGGTTGCTGACCTACCCCAGTCCGGGTACAAGCACAGCAGCAAGCTCTTTCGGTGGCTCCTACATCTGAAAGCCTTGCATCACTTCAGCAAATGTTAATTGCATCAGTGGTTTTCACTGTAGTGAGTTTCCTTTTCCTTTCCAGTTTTCTAATGCCTTAGGAATATTTCGGAGGGAATCCTTCCCAAATATGCAAGCACCAAGTCAATACTCAGTTGGGTTTTGTTTTTGTTTTGTTTTGCCAAACTGCCTTTTCCCTACATTGCTCACTCAAAAAAATATGATTAAAAACACTTTCATACAAACAGAAAGGGAATGGAGCTCTGCAGGTCTCGTACTGCAAATAGTTACAGATAACCAGAAATCGTTGCTAAACGAGTCATACATTTCCTTGTCCAGCATGGCCTTCAGATGATAACGTGCCCCCTTTTAATTAGAAGTAATTAAAATGTCTGCTCCTTCCATTGCACACAGGAAAGTAAAGAGCAGCACTGAGGAAGCAGCATCGGATCTCCAGCCCAGAGAGTCTTCTGGTTCAAGACAGGATTTGGAGGTTTTACTTATTTGTATCACTTGTATCACGTTAATAATAAATTGGGTTCACGATCTTTAAAAGAACTCCAACCTTCCCCAGCATTTTCTCTGTTTTATTAATTTTCCTGTTGGGGGGAGAGGAGTCTGCAATACTAAGGATCAGTAACAAATGTCATAATTAGCATCTCTTTAATTGCATTCCTTTTACTTAGAAATTCTATGCTATGGAATCCCAGCACATTAGCTTTCCATGTATCATTTTTTTTCAGAATTTAGAAAAATGCTGTACATTAATTTTCACTCAGATTTAGGATTTTTAATTTAATTTTTAGAGTTCTCAACAAAATTATTTGGTATTACTTCCTCCCAGCATTTAAGATTGCTGAATTTCCATTTGGGGTTGCTGCTATCAAACTCCCCACTTCTCCTTTAAATACGCACGTTGCAATTGAAGCACTACAGAACAGTTCACATTCAGGATGAAGCTGACTTCCCAGTGCTCAGCCAGTATACCTGCACAGAACGATCTTCAGATACATGCAAAGCAGCCTCATGCAAGCCCATGCCTTTCAGCACAAAGTATATTAACACTGACAAAAGAAAGTGTACTAATCTGATAATCATGTAATACTAATTTATATGAGAAAATCTGACCGCTGTAAATTCATTAGGAATATCCTACATCTAAATTTCGAAAAATATTAACTATGTCCATATTACTTTTAGAATTTAAAGACTTAAATGCTTAGCTTATGTACTGCTATGTACAAATTAATTACAATAATGAAGAGCATATTATCCAGTAACTTAAAATTATTTCTCATCTTGAATTCGAAAAATTCAATATTATTTGAAAAGAGAGAGAAAGAGAGAGGGATGTTTCCAAGCAAAGTGTGAGCATCGCAAAGGTTGACTCAAACTCCCCCCCCTCTTTTATATCCTCACTGTGATATCATGCAACAGGAAAAACTTACCAGGAAAAACAGTAATTATCTGAGAGATTTTTTGCTTTGCAATTATTTTCTTGTCTTTAATAACAAAGTGCCATTATTCTAAAGAACACTATCGAATGCCTACCATGCAGCCAGAAATTCTGCTTCTGCAAAAACCATTCTGAACAAACAAGGAAAGCAAGACCACAATCGTGACTGTTCAGAAGCAGAGGACCTACACTGTCAGAAGCCAGCACTGCACGTGCTCTCAAAGCTCTCTTAACATATTCTCTATGTAACAAATACAGTTTATCTGACATTTTAATAACATATGTTGTTTCTTTCAAATAATATACTAAATTATTACTGTACTCCTGACTCTGATATATATATTTTTATTATTATTTTAGAGGGTAGTAAAAATACCCAGGAATGTTTAAGTGCTTACCGTGTATGTTTGTGCTCTATAAACAATATCCTCACCATCGCACCACTGGAAGGAGCAGGGGCTTAATTTTATTACCTACCAGTAACACAATCACTGCACTGATTTGTTTAAAGCTCAGGCAAATGAAACCATACGATTGTGGAATTTTGTCATCTAAAATAACATAATCCTAAGAGTTAATCTTACCTAGCTGGTATCCATTACATACATGAAAAGACATGTCACCAGCGTCCCCGGAGCTGGGAAAACATAACACAACACTAAAACAGTTTTAAACAGAAGGATAACTCAGAAGACAATGCTAACAATTTAATATCTAACAATACAGGAATTTCATATACTATATAGAGCCACATTTATAGCACAATAATGAGACTTTTCATGGCTGTACCAGCAAGGCAATTTGGAATTAGATATATAAATTCAACAGTCCATTAACACCACTGAAAACAACAAGCGACTGACCAACACTTCATTGTTTCTGAGAATCAAAATCTTTTTACTTGCACTAGACATTGAAATACATGTATCTGGTGAAGGACTTCAAGGTACATACACACAAGATTTATAATCTCAGTTTAATTTCTTCACAGACTCCCAGGGGACCAATCTCAGTTACATCTGAGCTGTTTTTGTCCAGTTCAGACTTCATAAATTATGGAGGGCAAGAGATATTAAGTATGTGAAAAGGTAACCATTTAAAAATGACAATTCCTAGAAAAAATGCTCTTTAAATGTTAAAGTCCCTGAAGAACAGAAATGGCCAAGATGTGTTTCAGACATCTGACTATTAGTCAACTATTGTTAAAGTGATCCAATTATTAAATAGGCAAGAATTATTTATTTTACTTATATAAACTATCCTTCCTCGCTGGGTCTGGAATAAATTAACACATCCACATGTTTCTTTGCTTACTATGCCAAGGAGAATGACTAATATTTTTCTATAATAATATTTTGATAAGAAAATGAATGTTCAGTTTAGATTTATAACAGGAGTTGCTGCGTAGTTTTTATGAGCTGAATTAAATATGAAATGATCAAATTAGAAGGATTTGAACAACCCAACTTAAAAACAAACCAGCTTTGCTCAAATACAAGTAGTTTGTTGGTTGTTTTTTTTTGCTACTCTATCAAATGAAAGCATATTTGGGCTGTCAAAAAATACTCTGGTTAAAGGATTTAGACAGGCTTCATACGAATTATATTTAAACATCAAAACTAATTTAAAGTGATCCAGAGAAACAAGCTGTGGAATGTCCAATCCTTAAAAAAAAAACTAATTAATGCTGAGGGCTTAGCTTAATAAATACAATTACAGCCATCCACCTCCCTTCTCCCTTTGCCAGATGGAATGTCCTCGCTCGGCCACCTCCTGATGCAGCAGAGGCTCCTGGACCACACCTGGGAGCTAACGCCAGGACAAAGGCATCCGTCTGCATTTTAAAGGCTATCATCTCCAGATGCATTGGTAGCACATCAGCACGGAACCTGCAGCAATCTGTCTCCTTACGCCTGTTTCCTGTGACGATCAGCACCAGCGCACGGGCACAAGGTGCTCGGGCAGGGCAGCCTGCAGACCCTGCCGGCAGTGACCAGGGGGCTGTCACCATAGCCGCTCCCGCAGTGCTCGCAGCCTGGGTGACAGACTACCAGGTGGCAAGTTTCAGATCTCTAGCTTCAAAAACAAAAAGAATTAAAATCGTAGCTACCTCTAACTTAAGGACCCTTCTGCTTATCCCTACCCTGTGGCTGGGGCAGCTTCAGGAAACGAGTCTGCCTGTCTGTCACAGTAATTGTTTCTGCCTCAGTTATCTTGTCCAGTCAAAATAAGTCAAGTTCATAGCCAGAGCTGCAAGAGATTTCCAACGAGCCTTCTGCAAGCCCTGCCGAGAGCTGAGCATCTCCGTGCACGCAGTCGAGCCACCGCTCCCTCCTGCTCCCCAGCACGCATGGACCCATGGACCTCACTGTCAGCCCTATTAAGAAGTGGGACCGTTCAGCCTCCCAGCCCAAAGAAAAGCCACTCGAGGTCTCCCTGTCCCTTCCTATCACACAGCTTGCTGCTTCCTTCCTTGGCCATCACGCAGTCCCCTGGAGACAAGCCCGCACCTTCCCATCTGCAGGGAGCCCAGTGCCCCGGCGGGCTTGGGGCCCCGGCTGCCTGCTGCCCTTGAGCCGCAGCTCTGCGCAGGATTTATAATCCATCTGTCTGCTTGCTGCCGCTGCCAGAGCTGAGGGGCCGGAATGGGATGACAGCACTGAGGTCTGCACTCCCAGAGGCGACAGAGGGTCTTGAACACCAGAGCGAAAGCACTGTTCGAAAGCTACAAAAAAGCACCAAAGGAAACCACATACCAAAAATCAAAAAATAAAATAATAATAAAAAAAATAGATGAGGAAGAAAAGTGAAAAGCAGCCCCCAAACCTTCTAACTGGTCTGTCCCAAGACTGTGCAGGAAGCTCGGCAAAAGAGGAATTTGCTGTCCCCCACACCTGGCACAAAGCTTCAGCACATACAAACAAAAAAATCCATAAAAATTCCAAAAGTACCCCTAACTCATTCTCTGCAGCGTACAGAGCGCTTCTTTCATATTTTCGATCTGCAGAGGGATTTGCTTTGGGATTTCTAGCCAGAGAAGGCATGGGGAACGGGGCAGGAGTGGATCAGAAGGGAGAAGTTCCCATGGGGTTTTCAGAAGTTACTGCACGTTTATTTCACCAGCTGCTATTTTTAACCCAGCAGTTGCTATTTTTACAAATGTCAGTGTTTTCCATTTGCTGAACTCTGTCCCCACTCAGGCAGCACTCTGCTCCTCCCCACGCAACCCTTTGCCCACCACCCTCACTCCCCGTCCCACCACCCCCACATCCCACCATCCTCACGCCCCATCCCACCACCCGCACCCCTTCCTCCTGCCCCCAGTTTCCTCCCAGCCCCTGTGCATGGCCCCTGCTCCTCTCCCTGCACGCACACAGCCGCTCTCCTCCCTCCCCGCTTGCATTTCATTGTGTGCAGCACTTTGGGATCTCTTTCAACAACATCAGAAAAGCCTGCGCTCCCCTCCTGCTGCCCCTCCTTCGTATGGATATTATGTATTTTTAAAGTTGTGTGCTGTGCAAAGTCCAAAGGCGATCACCCAGCAAATCTCCTGCTTTAACTTCATTCCTCTCCAAACACATTCCTGCCAACAGGGAGGGGAAAAAAAAGAGAAAAAAAAAAGAAAAGCAAACAAACGCCACTGTTGCTAAGTTTTGCACTTTATACCCTTTTATATTTACAATCCTCTCTTGGCTAAAAATAGCAACACATGATCCATTTATAACTGGCCGGACATGCCCCGTAGCCGCTGGCGGGGCCCTGGCTGATGAAAGGAGCTCTTTGCGTTCCTTCTACCTGAGCTCATCTTGCACTTAAAGGGCTCAGACAGCTCTGTTTCCACAAAGCATGCATTGAGATGACTGCTGCTTCCAGGGGAGATCAGGATAAGGGAGAGAAATAAAATAAGACACTAAGGCATACAGGCTGCCCCATGCCCTTATACTTGGAAAAACAGCCAGGGAGAGAGCAGCGCAGCAGAGGCAGTGCGGGATGGGAATGCTGGGCTGGAGCGTGCCCAGCACACAGCAAAGGGGCTCCAGAGGCAGCTCGGGGCTTGGTCAGCGTGGGACCAAGAAGTTCCTCTGAACTCAAACCCAAGAGAGTTGTGGGACAACGGCGGGCTCGGCCTCAGGCAGCACTGGGGCTGTTGCAGAAGTGACTGTCGGATGGCACCTGGAGATGGTGGCTGTGAGGTGGCCCGGGAATGGCCCTGGCTCCGGCTACAACTGGGGCAGCACAGGACGCAGGGGTGAGAGCAGCTCCAGAGCCAGGTGGGAGCTGACCTACCAGCAGCACCACGACCACCAGGGGCAGAAACATGCACTTCTATTTGCTGTAATCGTTTACAAAGGAGATTGTACAGCTATGGGATTTTTGCTTTCTCTGTTATTAATGTCTTCTGAACCTGATGTTAAAAATTTCCATTAGCACCTGGGAAGGGCTCACAAACTGCACATGAAGCATGAACGGCTTTGGGATTTACAGGTGACGCCACGAGGGCCGTTAGCAGCCCCTGTTTCAGCAGAAGCAGCACCTTCTGTCAGAGAACCCAGGTGCCACACCAATGCCATTTCCCACCCACTACCAACAAGCTCCAACACCTTCAGATTCCCTCTCTGGAGCACAAGATTCCTGCTTTTAGTCTCCTGTTACAAAAACCAGCCCCAGTTCCACGGCAGGGTGACAGGTTACACACCAGGGAGAGCTGTAACAAAAACTACAGCGAGCTACAACGCCATAGAATAGCACTGCAGTGCCATTTACCACAAAGGTGCAAATCCCAGACACTAAAAAACAGGGTTCTCCCAGAGTTACGGAACTTTAAAGGGAAATATACCTTCCAGTTATGAGTTTTTCAGGTATTTGCAACACTTATCAATACTTCTAAGAGCTAGAAAATGCAGTTTGTTTGGAAGTACAGCAAAAGTTCAGTGTCGCTATGCCATGGAAAATCATGGTGGGAGCTCAGAGCTGTGCAGGGCACACAGATGAACAGGTAGGCTGGTCCCCACAACACCAGCAGGGTGCGATGGCAACAAAAGGCTCCCTTTGCATGAGGCCATATTTATTCTGGGATAATTCCTTTTGGAACAGAGTTACATTGTTCCTCAAATAGTTTAAAATGTAATAAGACAAAACTGAAGTTGAATGTGTAAATAAAAGTATACTATGCTGAAAAATGAATTATGCTAGGGAAAAAGAAACAAATACAACAGCTGTCCCATGAGCACAATGTTTAGCATCTTTTATGTTCAGAAACACTACATTCAGTACTTCATATACTACCTTTGTATTGTAAGGAGACTGCTGGGTGTCTCGTTCAGAGCTCTACCCATATTAGGAGCATCTTCCTCCAGTGTATAGCAGCGAGCACCAAGACAGTCGTAACAGGGACTGGACCACAGAACCCAACGCTTCCCAGCACTGCTCCAGAGTGGTAAAGCCTCCAGGGAAACAAAAGCAGTCATTTTCCTTCGTGCAAATCAAAGCCAGCACAAGGTCACCTAACAGCAGAGTGATGCACATTTGCACACACGTAGCACAGAGCAGCGCTTGGGCCAAAGGCTTTGAAACCCTCCTTGTTTTTAAAACAACCCAAGTGATCCTGGGCTACTGGATCCCCACAGAGTCACTGACATTCAGAACATTTTGTTGACATTCAGATTTGTTTATTTTATAGACGTGTCACTACTTTTCTCATAAGTCAAATGATTGAATGATTTCTAAATTCTCTCCCTTCTGACCTCTCACTTTCTTCCTGTTTTATTCTAGAAATGCTCATTCAAGACTCAAACATTTAAGAGTGGATATGGCCCAAATGTTGCAATCCTTCATTCCACGGATTGCTATCACTATCGCAATTGCTATTCTCTCTGGATCTGGAGAAACCCACACAAAAGGACGCCATGAAATACACATTTGAATAGTACATGCAAGGAATATAAAATAGAGACTTTGAAGTATCTTTACAAAAATACCCCTTAGGAATTAAGAGGAAAAGGCTTTTTTCTTTTTTTTTTTAAATACAATGGGAGGATTATAAGGGATGTCTTCTCTCAGCAATGCCTCAAATGTTCATTTTGCAGATCTAGATAATTATTAGGAGCTATGATTGCATTACCCCTGTGGAATCATTCTCAGGCTAAATTCACTTCTCCAGACAACCCAGTATCACTCAGCAATTCTACCTCTGCTTCCGAACAAAGCTGACTTGACCTGCTTTGATCAGACGTGCTGGGAGACAAGAGGTAGAAGCTCAACTGAGAGGGATTCTAGAGAACAACAGAAATCACACAGCCAGCGCTGTCAGCCAGCTGAAACAGATGCTGCAATTTTGGATATGACTGCAGCTTTACTGCTGAGAAGCTGCAGAGTGAGCTTGTCACCAGGGCTCCCTGCTGCAGCCACATCCAGGAGAAGGGGAACTCTGCTCACAAAGCTGCAGAACAGCAAGAAAAGCTCCAGGCTCCTCGCTCAACCACGGTAACGCCAGTTTGTTGTGATGGCCCAGCACCCCTAGCAGAACACAGGTGCTCTGCGCTGCCATGAGTTATATTCAGTCTTACACCACTACAAATAGCGTATTAGTTACAAGTCCACTACCTAACAGCTGTGGTTATGCCAGTACCTAGTGAGTGAACATCCCATCTAAACCCAGTGAACTACTTTGTCAAGGCAATGAGTTGGACCAGAGAGGACTCTGCTCCATCACACACACAACCTAAGCTAAGATGCAGCCATGGGAGCTGAAGAGGGTTTAACAGATCTGCACACTTGGCTCTGCTGACACTGAGCACCCTGAACTACAAACTGACATCCCACAGGACCTGGCTCATCAAGAACCTGTCTGAATGGAGCTCCTGCACCCAGGACTCCTTCTACCATCACTTCCACCAAACTGGTCCTGACAAAAGCTTCCTCACCACACAGCAATTTAAGAAGAAACCCCAAACCAGCACACTTTGCTTCACGCTGCTATTTAATTAAATTCATCTCACAGTTTCTGGGGAGCACTAAATGTTACACCATAATAATGTATATGCTCTTACAGGGCGAAACATGCCAAAGCATCAAGCACCAGCTAATGAACTCCCAGTGGTGTCCTGTGGGAGAGACCATCAGACCTTTAAATTGTACCAGCACTTGAGGGCGCTCCTGCAATAAATTTAACTCACCCTAAAATCCACCACCTAGTTTTATTATTAATCAGAGTCTTCTGTTAAAATACAAGCAGCCCATATTGACATTTGCTTACACTTTCACTGTTACACAGTGGCCCTACTATTTTGGTAAACAGCAAGCAAGTTAGTCCTAACATTAAGCATTCAAGGTTAGCACCTAGTTATCCTTCCAAATATTCACACAAAGTGATAAAAAAGGGCTGAGGGGACAAGAAAACAGTTAAACTGCTTCAGAATTGTTTTTTTTTTCTTCATACAACGCATTTGCTCTGGGTGAAGTGTAGAAAGTGGGAGAATGCATCTGTTTAGGAAACAAAAGAAAGTGGGAATGAAGTTGCAAAGAACCGCTTTGCCTCAAGGGAGAGACACAAGTTGCTGCAGCCCTTCCAAGGGCAGGGCAACGGCACTGCCTTTTCAGTGTTTTCCCCAGCCTTAATAGCATCCTCTGGTCATCACAGAAGACCACATCCCACTGCATCCTTCCCACCTTCCTTCTTGCAGTGGCCAAGTCCTGTACGATGACAACGTGGAGCTTGGGATGCTCAGTGCCAGATCCAAGATCCAGCTCTACGATTCTCCCCCCAGAACATCACAGACACCTACATTCTCCATGGGTTGCGGTAATGTTTCAGTTTCTCTGACTTCATGGAGCTCGTTCCCTAGGGTTTTTTCTTCCCCTGCTCCCCTGTGAAACAGGGATAAACCAGATAAACAATCCCTTAAGTCACAATCTGTCAGCCTGAAAAAATTGTTCTGTTCAGAACTTCTGCCACTGTTGTGCTGCATTTGATAACATCTTGTTTTTAATAACACAACTTCCACATTTTGCTCTTCCTCAGTTTTGGCCAATATACTCAATATTTTTCAGTGCAGTATTTCAAAGCATCATGTGGCTTTCTCAAGGAGGAAGAAAGAATACATTTCTCATTAATACTGATTGCTTAACAGAAAAAGAACATAAGGAAACACTGAAGATTAAGAAGTTTCATAACCTTTTCTTTTTCCTGTTCCTGCAGCACTGTACTTCCCCATCATTTTATTCAACAGTTGTCAGTGTACTTCAGAATATTTTAAAACATCTTTGTCAGCATCTGAGAAAGTATGTCAGTTAATAATTTTAAGAGAGCAGAAATATAACAAGGCAGGTGTGCTTAACAACACAGCCTGAAGCATACAGACGAGCCTGCCAACGCTTAGAGACAACTACACCATCAGTCCTATAAAAATGCACTCATGTAAGTGCTGCTTATATGTCAAAAATGATCTGCAATTATAAAAAGGTACAGGCAAAGCTAAAAGGGAAGCAGTCCAAGAAAGCTGCCCTATAAATCCACATTTGTCAACAAAAGATAGGCAAACAAAAAGTAGGGTATAAAGTAACTGAGAACAGTACTTCTGTCTGCAGTGAATCCTTCCGTAGCGTTCTGTGATTAGTTAGGAGTAGGAAATAAGCTTTTTTAAAAAAAGGAATAACAGTATATGTCCAATTTTAACAGTTTCTCTAGCTGTGACATTTTTGAGTTGGTGCACACCACCCTGAATGAGGTTATTCATCGAAACTTAGCGTGTGAATCACAAATTGGGCAACAGCTGCCCATCCTAGAAAGCAGACACTGGGATGCTTCAGGGCAAGGCTCAAAGTTGGTTCAGGGCCTTTCACTTGATGAAACTGTAAAGAAAAAAAACAACCTGGAACAGTCCCTTTGGTTTTGGCATAAAAAAAAAATCCTATGAGAAGAAATGCCTGAATGCACTGAAGTTCAGAACAGATGTGCCAGGGCAGAAAGAGAGCATGAGTCAGAAGAACATGGGTCTAAGCTTCAAACTCAGTCATACAAGCAGCAGATAGATCCCACAGTCTCTGAAGACTTTGAAGCAACACGGGTTCACAATAGCTAGCTGCTGTCCGTGCCAGTGGTATTATGGGAATAACCATTCAGTGCTTAACTTATTCCAGAGGAATTCTGAAGTCCAACTACTTCAAAACTGACATTCTGAAAACTACACACGAACTTTCTAGAAGTCAAAGCCCCAATTTCATCATCGTGTGGATTATCAAATAGGAATTTGATTAAAAAATGAATAATTTGCCTAAAGCTTTTATAAATCACAGCTAAAGATGTTTAGAAGCCTGAGATAAAAGAAAAAAGACAACGAAAAGATGAAGCAGTTACATCTAGGCTCTCCACTGATCACCAGTAGCACAAGACCAATTCTCACTTTTCCTGCAATGATCAACATTCATGTTTCAGTCAATATATCAGTCTATTTTTTCTTGCTACATGAACAAAACCATCTGTACAAACCAAGAATTGCAACCTTACTCTGTGCAGGGTTTCCATAAACTCCAGGTTCTTTAACAGACAGCTTCCTTAGACTCAAAACTACAGGGCATTTGAGGTGGAACCTCATGAGAGGGACAGTACTCAGAGGTATCTACAATAGCAGAGAACTGGACTTCCTCCTCTGGAGGTGACAAAATACCTCAGTTTTCACTACAGTTTAAGACTCACATTAATAAATAAGCCTGAATGAAAACTCTACTCTGTAGAGTAAAATCTGTAGAGAAAAATACAGATAATTAATATTTTCAGTTACTTTCCAAAGATGCAACTTAAAATGCAAGTTCAGTATGCATTGCCTGTGCAAATAAAAAGTTTCTGGCAGCGCAGTGAAAGATGGGCTTGAAAACTCTCAGTCAAATCACATTTTCTTTCAAGTAATGTTAAATAATTTGGAAGCCACAGAAAAATCTCTGTTAAGACAGCTGCCAATTTAGAGAAAAATGACCCCATCTGGAACAGTGATTGCAGTGCTGTTCATTGCACAACAAGAAAAATATTATTGTAGTACAGTGCGTGAGGCTGTCTAACAAAGATGACACCAGGTCAAAAGAATCTAACTTAGAAAGGTTGAAGACTTGCTTTCACTCTAAGAAATTAAGTCCAAAAGGAAGTTTTAACATAAAGGAAAGGGTGGAAAAAGGATGAACTGAACTAACAATTAAACTTTCTCTATGCCTCAGGCAATAAAGACTTCCAACTCTAGCAAGCCATTTTCCAATCATGACAAATTGATGTCAGTAAATGACATGCTAAATAACACTTCCTTAAAGAAACACAAGGATAGCAAGAGCAGGTTGCTCAATTAATCTTAAGCATATGTACAGACCTCAAAGAGAACCTGGGGAAACTACATCCCGAAGTCAGAAACTTAAATGCCTTTTACAATGGAGAGATTCATCAGGTGTTTAGAAATAAATTTTAAACACAAATTCACAAATACATTCATAAATAACAGAGCAGAAGCCACCTAGGTGGAAATACGGAATGAAGCAGAGGGTTTCTGCAGCAGGCTTTGGTCTGTGCAGTACTGTCAGGTGTGGCAGACACAGCTTCCAGGAAAACTCCATGGAAGCAAGATGGGTACCAATGAATTCAGCAGTCTCAATGATTAAAAACCATCCGAGTGAGATGCAGGAGATCTGAAGTTTAGTTGGTGGTCTGTATCAAGTGAGAACAGTGGGAAAAGAAGACACCAAGTATCTGAGTACCATGCTGAGCCTGTTGAGCAGTCCAGATTTCAGCTGAATTAAACAACACACAGTTGTGACTACTGCAGACATCTGTTTACAAGTGGTGTCTGGATCATTAGCAGCTAATTCTACCTCTCTGTGACATTCCATGCCATATGCTGGGTGATAATCTCAGCAACCAACAGGGATTTTCATCTCAAATCCTAACAAATCTGCTCTGTAGGGCTTTGCAGTTGTTCTTGTGTCATTTATTAGGCAATACCTCTCAGTTGTTCCTCTCTGCTCTTTTCATGCCTCCTATCTACTGTTTCACATCACCTGTAACTTACTTGTTAAGTGACAATTTCTTCACGCTGTTCTAGGAAAAGTTCCCCTCCTTGCCAAAGGTAAATACAAAATTCATCTCATGGATAAACACACGCTCAGGCTTGAGTGCATTCTGCAGCAAATTCCCTTTGCCACAAGACTGGGAATCTCAGAGCAGCAACAGTTAAACCAAAACGTTACGTTGGCTTTTATTTTATTTTTCTTTTAACTACTGACAGCCCTCAAACACCCTGGAAGTTTCTGTCCATCCCTAGTGGGAACAGCCTTACGCCCTCATTCACACTCCTGGTCAGGGCTGCACGTAATGAACAGAATACGAGGAGTAAGGCGAAAAGACCAAACCTTACATGCAACTTCATTAACAGTGAAAATCAGAGGGTTTTTGCACTTCGCTTGGAGAAATATGTGCCTACACTAAAAGATGTGATGGCACGTTTGCAGCCATAACGTATGTACATGGAGAAACAAAACCATGTCTGCCATTAAGCAACTACCAAACTGGAAGCGACTTCAGCAACGACAAAAAGCAAGATACAAACTGCTTCACAACCTGGATCGACTCCTTCCTCCAGGACACAAGCAAAGGCACCACAAATCAATCACACTGCCTCAGCCCGGTGGCCTCCCTTCCCTACACAGGGGAAGCTGTGACCTCTTTCTCCACTCCCTTGGCACTATCTGCACTGAGCCTCCTGACAGGCCTGGCAGCAGCTTCATCCCCATGACATCTCCTGACCAGGAAAAGGGACTGCTGTCCCAGTAGCTGCTGGTGTTCCCACCCTGCACTTCCAGTTCTCTCAGTGAAAGACAGCAGCAGACTTGAAGCAAACTTGAAGGAAGAGTGACAGACCAAATCAGAGTGGGGAGAGCCATGAGGATTTAGCAGTGCTGTCTCCTGCCAGCCCTCCTGGAAGCAAGCAATCCGACAAGATGGTCCTGCAGTCCCACAGCTTTCACCAAGGCTATGGAGCGGTTGTGCTGCTGGCAAGGAGCAACATGTGGATGGGATATTTTTACCTCCTCTTCGCTCCCATCCCTGTCAATCCCAAACAAGTCTCAGCTAGCTAAGTGGGAAGGACGGTTCATGATGAGACAAGGATTCCCCAGCTCAACTTGCATGTCACCGCAGGATGAAGAGGGTACATGCCACTGTGGCGGCACAGCTGCATCGCTCCTGGTTTCCCAGCTTCCAGTAACCTTCCAGACTGAAATAGCAGACCTACTGCCTGATTTTTAGCAGCTGAGGAGCAGCAGTAAACCGCATAAGTATCATGTAAAATGATCTTTTTCTAAGTATATGTTTATTGTGCACAGAAGAAGTGGATTTAATTACAAACAACTGGAAGTT
>JANHGO010000875.1:0-37415 GCA_024606505.1 Aquila spilogaster
GTATCGAGTCTCTTCTTCACAAAAACTCAACACTTCCATCTAAACACTCGAGTAATGGACAACACTCGAGTATTATGCTTTCAACACTCGAGTATTAAGGGTTTTTCAAATGCTTTCACTTCTAGTTTTCTTCTGAACACTCGAGTATCAACTGAAAGTATTCTCAACACTCGAGTACAATGTTTGTAACACTCGAGTATTCACATTCAACTTTCAAAATCTTTTCAATACTCTCAGTCAACACTCGAGTAAGCTTAAAAGTGTTTACAAAACTCGAGTATTGATTAAGAACACTCGAGTATTACTTCACAATATTCAAAATGCTTGTCCAACACTCGAGTATTAAGATCAATCACTCGAGTATATTTTCTCAACGGCTATTTTCTCTCTCTGACAGTTTTCTACCTGCTCCGTATCTTTCCTTATTAGTGTATAACAACGTTTGAACTTAACCTACCCTCATAAATGCTAAATTGCAGGATCATAGAAAGAGAAAAACACAGTAGCCACAGACAGATAGCATGAATCAAGGCTTCGTCGTCCACGCTGCACAGAAAACATTAAATGCGACATTAATGGCGAAGACAAAGGGTTGGTGGATGAGAGTAACGGGAAATAAACTCTATCTAACGGATACTTCATTCTCTCATCTATAAATACACCAAGCTTTCATTACAGAGAGAACTTCTTCTTCCACGAGCATTAAAAGCATTCAGTTTGTTCCTCTGTTACATTATTCAATTTTCATTCTGAGCTTCATATATTGCTATCAACTCTTTGAGAGAGATTCTTAGAGCAAAATCCTTTGTAAATTTGAAAGTTAATTCAAGGTTGGGACCTTGAATACATTGGGTTAGGATTTGGTCTGAAAGAAAAGAGAAGAACAGAGAGAGTGAGACTCTGTTTCTTTACGAATAGTAAGGGGGAGTGTGATTCTCCATTGTAAAAGGCTGTTGTGCCTGATTGGTTTGATTTAGTGGATTACGAAAGCTCAGAGGTGCTCTGAGGACTGGACGTAGGTCTGAAGGACCGAACCAGGATAAATCTGTTTGTTCATCCTCGCCTTCATCTCTCTGTTTCATTGTTTTTTAAATCTGTTTTAAAACTAAAATTTTTATATAGACCAATTCACCCCCCCTCTTGGTCTTTTCCTGCACTAACATTTGGTATCAGAGCAGGTCTCTTGTTGAAAGAACTTAACAGTTTCAAGAGAAAAGATCCATGGCAGGATTTGGCGAGCATATACTCACTGACGGAGCTTCTATCACCAGGCCTCCAGCATTCAACAGCCAAAAGTTTTCCTTTTGGAAAATAAAGTTTCAAAATTTCATTTTGGCCACTGATATTGATTTATGGGATGTGTTTGAACAGGGAAATTATGTGCCCATGAAGGTGGAAGATGGACTAACTCCCAAAACTCGTCCTGAGTTTGATAGTGAAGATCTTAGGAGGGTTCATCTCAACAGAAAGGCGGTACTGATGTTGCAAGCAGCACTTAATGAAGATGACTTCTTCAAAGTGTGCACACTACCTTCAGCAAAGCATATGTGGGATGCACTGGAAATAGCCTATGAAGGAACAGAAGCAGTGAAAGAAAGCAGAGTCAACATGCTAACAACTGAGTATGATTTACTTAGGATGAGAGAGGAGGAAACTATTGCTGAATTTCAAATGCGTCATACTCACCTCATCAACAAATTAGCAGCTCTTGGCAAAACGTATGATCAACGCTCACAAGTAAGAAAGATATTAAATGTTGTGTCCAGCAAATGGGAAGCCAAGGTCACAGCCATAGAAGAATCCCGTGGTGAATCAATGACCAGAGGCGAGCGGCCGCCCCTTCCCCCGCAACGTCCCTCCGCAGCGGCGACGCAGCCCTCCCCGCCCAAGCTGGCCAGGCCAGCGCTCCCCCCACGCCGGCTCGACCCCGCTCGCTCACCGGCGAGACAAGCCGATGTCACCAGCACCGCCACCTCCAGGGCCCAGGGAGCCCCGCCGCGCCGCCCCATGTCCGCCGCGGTGCCGGCCGCCGCGCTGCCAGACGCCGCTGGGAAGTCGCCGGGCCGCACCGTCGGACAGAGAGCCCCGAGCGCCCCGCCCACTAGGGAGCGCTGACGGACAACCGCCGCAGCCAATCGGCAGGTGAGATTCAGGGCGGCTGGGCGAGACTCCGCAGGAGTGACTGACGGAACTGACCAGTCGCCAGTGAAGCCCACCCCCGCCGTGTCACGGGGCTGACCGGTCAGCTGAGACGCTGGCCCGCTGGGGGGGGCGGAGTCTTTAACTTGAGTGGCGTTTCCACTTGGCCAATGAGATCGTGAGAGATCTCTGCGCCATTTTCCTCTCCGCACCGTAAATTCAGAGGGGAGCGGTGAGGAGGCGGAGCCACGTCGGAGTGAGTTGACGGCTGGTTCGACCAATCGGAGCGCGAGGGATCGGGGCCTTGCCCCTCCCACCGCTCATCAGTGGGACCGCGATGGCGTTTGACGGGGGTGTGGTTGGATCGGGCAGCCTCGGCGCGGGGGGAGGGAAGGAGCTCTGATTGACAGTTAAATGCACCATTCAGAGAGCAAGGGCGCCTACTCCATCTTCTTTGCACCTGTGTAGCGTGGGGTTCTCTGGCTGTGAGGTCTTGGCCGTGAGGGTAGGCCCTGGCCCTGGCCCTGGCCCTGGGTGGATGCGGCAGTGGCAGTTCTGGGTGTCCCAGTTCTTCCCCTGTGCCCCTCTGGTAGTGCACCTGGTGTACCTGAGGAGGCGCAGAGAGGAGGACAAGCATCCATGTTAAGGGGGGGCTGTTCCCTCTAGTGAGGGGACTTGTTTCGGAGGGGAAGGGTGGTTGTTGTTGGTTTTCTTTTTCGTTTCTCTCTTCAGTGGGGTTTGAAATAATTATTTTTAAAAATTTTTAAGTTTGTTTGTTTATGCCTCTCACCTGCTTCAGCACTTCACCCCTGAAAGGCAAGCAAAGCAGCTGAGTTGGTGAGTTGGGCACCTCCATATAGTTTGTGGTTTGGGTATTTATGGAGGAAGCTGCCTTCAAGGTCTTGACTGGGTTTGTTAAGCTGGTGAGGGTTTATTAAGCTGGTGAAGGAGAGGGGCCAAGATGAAGTGTTTTGGAAAATCCCTGCCCATTTCCCTGAAGGTTTGTTGTTGAGAACAGTTACAGTAACATACACGCTCACTGCTCCAGCTGTGCTCATTTCGCTTCAGCTGTTCTTGCTTGCAGTAGAAACAAGCAGCTGCATGCATGCTGTTCAGTGTATGTGTAGTATTCCTGTAATATGTCATGACCAATGAAGTTGTGAGTACTTCTTGGGGTCTTGTACGCTGTTAGGCTCAGGGGTCTTGATGAGACTCTCTGCAAGTTGAGGCAGAGAAAACTGGGCTTTCAAGGTGAATTGTCATGTAGTATAGGAGGTTAAGACTTCTATTTCGTTGGGGAGAACATCTTATAAGTAAGACTGTCGTTTCTGTCTGGGATTCTTCAGGAAGCAACGTGTGTAAGTTCACAGGAAATCCAGCAGTGCTAGAGAGTATTTTGTCTGCTTTGCTGGAACACAGCAACTGGGTCACATCCACATGGTAGGACTGTGTTTATGTGCTTAAAAGTGCCAGAGGTTACTAGCCCTACAGCTGTCTAACTAGAGCTATTCTGCTATGTATTTAGAAATTCCAGCCAACCATAGAAATACTTTGAAAATCTGCCTGAGCAATGTTTCTGTACCAAAAAAGGGGCTGTGTCTAGGAGAATCAGTGAATGAGTTGGGGAATGGCGGGTAGTAAAATGAAAGTGTGCGTACAATGGTTGAATCGTATTTAAGAGAGTAAAGTTACATCCCTGCATCTGCGACATGATAGTCTGTGGTGATGGGCAAATCACTTAAACCCAGCTTTTCACAGGTGACAATAATAGTCTATTCCTTGTCTGTGAGATGATTTGCGTAAATGAAGAGGAGCTACTGCTCCCACTGTTGTCAGGTGGAAACTATACCTTGAATGTGAAAACCATGCCAAATGTGTAGAGTACTCTCAAATTCATCACCCAGGCAAGTTATGAGCACTTCAGATTAATACTCACTTATTCTTTACTCTGTACTGTGCATCTCAAAACTAGCACCGCCTAATAGCTTTTTAAAAATAAATGCAAACAAATGGTTGTGAGATTACCTGGATACTGTAGCAATAAATGATCAAAATAGTTGTTTCCTTATAGGCTTTTCTGCCTTCAGAACAGGATTAGAAGATCATACAGGAGACAAGGCCTGGATCACTGAGCAACAGAGGTATTGAATGATTGCTTTTTCAATGAGCCCAGCCTGTTGTGCACTGAGCAAGGCAGGACGATATTAAAAAAATCGTATCCTATCTTGTAGGCTGACAATGATGCCACAATGCGTATGCCCATGGGTTCTGGATTAAGGTTATGTGGGTAACCTTATTTTTGGCATATACTGGCTCTTGGGCGCTAGACTTTGCAAGTGTAGTGTGCTATTTACTGTGTATATTTTAGTGTCCTTTCACAAAGTTTTACCTATCTGGGAAAATACAGTTCCTGCACCAAGATGCTTGTAGCCTGAAGTAAGTGATCATGCGACATCAAGTACGGGTATCCACTGGATTGCCTTGTCACAGTAGCAGCTGTAGAGCTGCATTGTCCCCCTTACCCTCCCCCACTTCAGATTGGGTCTACACCCAAAATGTGCGTAGAAATAAGGCAAGAAGGGTGTCTCAAAGCAGTAAGTTTGTGAAACTACTAGAGGGCATTAGGTGGGTGGGATGGTGTTTTAGATGGGAATGTAGCAGAAAGTGCAGAACAGGGAAAGGAACATGTGAGGGAAGAAGCTTCTCCCTTCATCTAAATCAAGGATTTCTTACAAGTATGATGGGTAAAAGAAGGGGATAGGGTCAATAAGGCTGTTTTAAAGAAGTTGTTTCTCTTATATCTGTTACTCTCTCTGTGTTTCATATCTATGCATGTTAGCAATCATTTCAAATTTTGTTACGATTATCTTGACACTGATTTCCATAAAGTGTTCATTCTGGAAGTCATGCTACAAACAAAGAGTGTCATCTTATTTTTTCATACTTGTAGAAGGAATTGTATTTTTGAGACTTTAGGGTTCACATTCCCTTTTTTTTCTGAACTCTTGGTGCTGGCAATACTACAATTTAATTCTAGAAATAGAAGAGAAATCGGAGTTCTGCATTTGGATATTCTTAGATTCCTTCTCTGCTGCTTGAATTGTTTTTTGTCTTGAAATCACAATAGAAACATGGTTTGTGAAGAATTCTCTCTTCTATCTTATGTTTTCCTGTTCTCGTCTTGGTTTCTTCTTTGGGAAAATAATAAATAGAAGCAATAAATTTTATTATGAAACAGTTGAGTCTCACTAACTCTGTACACTGGTTTTCAGTGCCTACTGGGTATATCTGTATGTCAGTGAAGCCTTGTATAAGGGAATAATACCATCACTTTACAGGCTGGCAGAGTTCTAGCTATTTTCTCTAGGCTTAATTTAGATCCCAGCTGTGCTTTGAAGAGAGTGAGTTTTGTAATCCGGTAAGCAATACTTGTGACAAAATCTACACACAGTAAAATTATTCTATTAAACTGATTTCATTCTGAGCTTCTGCTCAGGGCAAGTAAAAAAATGAGACAACATGCACATTAGGTCAGAAATAATTTTTATAATGCCATATACTGCTAGTAGCAGTCACAAAATCAAAGTGCCAGCTGTAGGCAAAATACCAGTATTCACTGGCTCTTTTAGTAGTGTGCTGTGCAAAAATGTCTTCGGCAGGAATTGCTCATGTGGTGTTTGGATGTTGCCTTTGCCTAGAGCCCTGTCTGTACTAACAGTGTTGTGGACGAAATGATTGTAGAAGAGGGAATACGAGGAAGAGGCTAAGTCAAAGAGGCAGCCGTTTGTCTGTACTGGACTACTGTGTTATCGTTTGGTTTCATCATATCACTACTAAATCTAGCATAGTTGGTAGCAGGAGTAATTGTCTCAACCGTTATTTCCAAAATGGTGCTTCAACTGGAGAATATTTGCCTAGCTGCTGCAAACACCAGGCCAGTAGTATCCTACAGGAAAGAATGAATTCCCTCTGCCAGGTAGAGTTTGGAGTTACCAGGTCCAGAAGCACATAGAGTGAGCAATATCCCCTTTGGTACGAGGCTTTATAGCCTCACAGAAAATTTATGCGCAGAAGCTAAGTGTAAGCTTTTACAATAAAATTGAGAAGATAAAACACTGTTTTCTGTGATGCTTTCTGACCTTGACATGCTAATGGAACGTGTGCTTAACACAGCACAGTTAGTTGGACACCCCCTGTCCTGGTGTGGTGGGGGAATGGGACAAGTTTGAAAGACTGTCTGTTGGGCAGTTAGTATTGGGGCTGGGGCTACTGCGAGTCTGGGAGGTGAGAGACGAGACGATTGTACCTGGCTTGGTGATTTATACTGGTTGCAGATGGCAGACAGGTCTCACGTGAAAAGTTGTTAGTTCTTGCTGCTGAATTGCTTTGTGGTCTCAGCTCTCCTGTCCTCATTTGCAGACTCCATCTATGTAAGCAGAAACAGTTGTTGTTCCTGCAAATGTGGACACCAAGGCTAAATAAATCAAAGGCAGCTCAAATAATTTCTAAAGGGCTCAAAAAAACCCCTGAAAACAATTAAAAATAAACAAAAACCCCCGTGTTGTTACTGAGCTAAATCTTGGGATGCATCAGAGCTGATTTCATGAAGACTCAAATCATAAGCGAAATGTAAGTGCTGCCCTCTCTAAAAGGTGGAGATGTCTTCTGAACTTTGTGAAAGGAAGGAAAAGTGCCTTTCTCTTTTACTTCTGTCACTCAATAGCTTACTTTGTGGTCTTAAAGAGGATAGCTAGCTTTCTCAACTGTGGGACTGAGCTACAGTTAAAGCCTCCAAATAAGCATGAGAAGCCCATTTAGGTTTTTTTTTTTTTTTGCTAGGTTCTATATGCATATCATATAAAGAGAACTGTACATCTCTTTTGTGTATCAGTACAAATATCATCATGTCAAAATTGTGATCTTGTGATGCAGCTCCTATAGACTCTTGACATTTTCTAACAGTTTTCTCCATGGCCTTGTTTATGACTCTGCCAGCACATATGGGTTCACTGGAGGTGAGAGTGCCACCATGCACGTGTTTTGTTGAAGGCAGTCCCCATCGTGCAGAGTTTGCAGTCTGAGTAGTGGTAATGGCTGGAAGAGAGTATTGATGAGGTGGCTGACTTGCCTGAGCTCCTACAGCAGACCAATGGAAGGACAAGGACCTTGCCTCTCTTGCCTGCACTTCAGCCTATGCTGCCCTCTCAGCCCCTGAGGATTCTCTCTGCCTTCAGTGAAAAATAGCTGATTTTTAAGAACTTATTTTACAAACACTTTGTTCCTGTACACAGCACTGCAGTCCAATAAGAATATAATTTTGATGTAACAGTTCTGACTGAGGAAGATGGTCATCTGTAATCCACTTAATTTCAGTGGTTTCAAAGTCACATTAATCACTATCTTTTAATTAAGCCAGCTTAATCAAAACACATTTTTAATGTGCTATTTTAATGGCATTGAAGGTAGGGGTAGAGTATGGTTTTAAGGATATTTGATATAATGAAAAGTACACAGGTCCTCCATGTTGAGGTTGTAGCACTAACGAGGCAGGAAGCCTGGGAGAAAGAAGCCCAGTCTTTTACTGAAATTGCAGAGAGGAATTACGATATATATATATGTGTGTGTGATGCATATGAATTGTAGTCGATTTGTTCATTACGTTTTCATTCCACGTTTCTTAATAATTTTAGTAGTAAGCACTTCACGCAAAGATTTGCCAGCGGCCAGTGGGAGGCATTTTGAATGAGCATCTCTAGGTCGTGGGCACGTTTGGCACCATCTGCTGGTCGAAAATACGGCTGCAGCCTCACTGGGTTTGTAGGTTTGTACTTTCTCATGCTCAAACCCAAAGTTAAATGAAAGGCAGCCTCTCGGGAGCACTTCGTTTGGTGTCCCCTCCATAGGTTCGTGTTCTGTCCCACTACCCAGCCTTTCTAGTAAACAGTGGCTAAGAGCATCACTGAAGTGGATGACAGAAACTGAGTCAGAACAAGGAAACACAAACATTTGGTGGAAATCAGCATTCACTGTTTCCTTCCAGATCAGTGGAGAATTTAAGTTATTCTTGTTTCAGCTTATGTGGTTTCATAAGAGGTAAGAAGGTCATTCACAACAATTTACTATCTTATTAGGAGGAACTTGCCTTCAGTAGTGCCAGGCTAAATTTTGCAGACAATCTGCAAAATCTCATAAGCTGCACCGTGGGGAGCTTAGCACATTTTAGCTGACAACACTTAAAGCATCTCTGTTCCTAATTCTTCTTAAAGACCGAAGCTGGTACCTTAGTCATCCAAAAGCTAAAAGAATAAGTTAGACTATGTTTTTATTTGACATACAGCCATTCTTAGAGTTTCTGAGCGCCTTCTAGAAAGGCCTTAAATCCTTACTACATCCTTTCAATCATGGCTCTGAGCTCTGGCGAGGAAAAGCCATAAAGCAGGAGAAAGGCCTTGGTCATATGCAATCAGGAAACACTGCTAATCCTCCTCTCCCCAAAAGACTCTGTCCTACTCCAGTTCTTTCTCTACCTGGTCTCCTACCTCTGCAACTTTAATATTCGGTTTTCTTTCTACAATTTCCCTCAATTTCCAAGAAACCCTAGAGGCTAACCAGCTAGAGAGGAGACATTGGGGTGCTGGGTGACTGGTTTAGGTACTGTGAAATGGCATTTCTCCATCCTGTCCTAAATGCAGAATGTACACCAGGTACCAAGTGCATTATCACTTCTCTGGCACAACTGGCTAATATTAACATGAAAACCCAACCTGAGCTTGTAGATGTAGGCATGTCAGCCACTTGTCACACACTAAGTTGGGGAGTGACTCTCCAGCAGGTCAGCCACTCAGCAGTAACTACCTGCGTGCGTACTCATACACAGCTGTGATAGGAGGGCAGGATGCTTTGGCTCCATTTTGGTGAACGGTAAAGCTAATTTACGCTTTGTCCATAGCTAGCAGGTTTAAGAGTTGGCTTCTGAAATCTGCCTTTACCAGTTCTCCAACTGAGAAGGAAAAACATGGTCTTTTATACCTTTGGTTAATGAGGCCTCTCTGCTCTGACCTCTTGTGTTTTGCAGCCCCACAAGCCTAATATCCTGTTGTGACTACTCAGCCTTTCTGGAAATGCACCTTTTCTTCCAGTTTGAGAAGATTTAGGATGTGGTGAGAGAGAGTGAGTTAAATTTGACATTTTTCCCCCTATGTTTGAAGAGATTTAATTGAAGTTCACCCAGAGGAGAAGTCACTACCAGCAGATAAACACCTTAGCTTGCTATTTCTACTAAAATGGTTAACAATGGAGTCGTTAAGACTTAAAATATAATTTGTTGTCATTAAGCTTTTATGTTATCTCCATCCTCAACAGAAGCTCCTGTTGAAGAGTCCAGGTGCTTTAGGTATGTCCTATATTTTGAAGGTAATCATGGCAACCATTAGTGTGAAGATTGCTGAGCTAGGCTTATATTTTCTTGCTTTTGAAAGGGGTGATGTTGGATCTATTCTCCCCCAAGTTTGGTTATCCCCCGTTCTGTATCGTGTTGGCTGGGGGTCTCCTCTCAGTTTACTGTGTGGTTATTCTGACCCAGCTCTTTTGTGGAGCTGGGTTTCTTAAACTTCAGGAAGCTGAACTGACTTGCTGAGAGGCAAGATGAGTATGAAAGCTAGGGCAAGGGAAGAGGTAGGAGTGCATGGATGAGAGCAGGGGAAGTGGGGTCCTCCCTGTTTCGGTGCCCTGATAGCATTTGATTAGTGCAGGCTGCTTTGCACCTCTTGGCCTTACGTCTAAGGTCAGGGGCCATGATTAAACAGTCATTTTAATCCAGTCACTGCCGTTGCCAGAAAAATTTCCAGTTCCCTCCCCTTGTTTGTGCTGTCTCCCTTGTGCTAAAGCTCAAGTCGACGGAGCTTTTTGTCCTCTGGGGTGGGTCACTCCTCAGTGAGATCAGCTCTGTGAGCTAGGTCATGGTGTGACCGTACAAACGCTAACATTGCTGCAAGTAGTGAGGCAGGGGCCACCAACTGCAAGTGGGACTGTCTTAGCCCCAGCACAAGTTCATACCTGAATTAAGTGACTATGTACCCATGGCTTTAAGACAGACTTTTTCTTTTCTGTGCTCTTCAGATCAGGCTTCCAAATGAGATACCTAAATACAAACATGCTGACTGTTCTCCTGTTAATCACACTTTCTTTAGTAGTGACTTAATGTTTGGGAAAATCAGGCCAGTTCTACTCATACACAGTTGCACTGCGTCGTGGGTCTCATTTGTTACTGATAGTTGTTTTGGGATGAGATGGCATGCTTGAGAGCTGAAGGGATGGCAGTATAATAGTAAACATCTGTAAGGCCAAACAGTGAAATTAAGGGAGATAATGAAAATGTTTTTGGTAAGATACCATATAAGAAAATGACCCTTTTCTTGTTGCATTTTACCTCATGGAATGTGAAACCACAGTGTAGCTACATACACCTTTGAGAGGGTAAAGAGGGATTCAGCATTTCAACTGCAAGTTACAGAAAGGCTTTTCAAGCTTGCAGTATCTTCTCATTTAACAATTTCTGTAAGTAAGTTTTGGTGCTCGCTTTGGGTACTTTCCCTAGTGGTCTCCCAAACTGATTATAGACTTGTTCAGCTAATTTCCATCTCATGGTTTTCTGTCTGTCATTGGGTTATTGGAGAGGTGCTATCAGATTTAAAATAACCATTGTGGGGGTCCCCTGTGTTTAAAAAAAAAAAAAAAATCTGTTCGTAAAGTGAAAGAGAGAAACTGGTCAAAAGGGCTCCGAGCTGTGGGTGAGGAAGTGGCCTTAGCAATGGAAAATGCAGGGCTTTGCCTGAGCAGTTGTGTGAAAGAGCTCACCTAGCCAGTGTGGACTTGGGATAAGATAACCTCAACGGGGTTGAATGAAGTTTACCTTTCAGTGGCTTGAAATGAAATACAAAGGTGATGCATGAAGTGTATTACTCCTAAGCCTCTATGAAATGTCAAACAAAAATGTCTTTCATATAATGGCACAACAGAAGCTGAGAATCATGTAGGAAGAAATAGATCCTTGAAGTAAACAATTTGGTTACTGGAACTATTGGAATGGAAAAGAAAAAGTTGTAACCTGGAATAGTGGGGAAAAGGATTTAAAACAAACAAACAAACAAAAACACCAAAAAAAATACTGCCTACTTTGGGGGTGGGTAAAAGATGCTTTAGACTGACTCCCCTGATTAAATTTTGCTTATTTTATTTCTAAAAAAAAAAATAACACAGTAAGACCTATAAAAACAAGTACCTTGCTGATAGAAAGTTACTTTTTCGGGGACCCCACTACACAGGCACTGTATACTGTTTTTACGTATACTAATCATGTAACAGAGAATGTCTGTTGTACATTTGCAGAATTCAGTGTCTTTTTTTTCTTGAACCCCTATACTGTCTGTTCTTGGAGCACATTTAAAATATTTACCTCCTTATAAACCATTCAAAACATAGATGAAGCCCAAAGAACTGCTACCTCCATTAGGAACAGGGTAGAAATGTCAGCAGCAATGTTAAGCCAGTGCTAAGTCTATGATGCCATAGACACCTGCCTGAAAGGATTAAGTGAGGTCAGAACAACAGGTCTGAAGCACATCACAGCAACTTTGGTGCCAAAGAGGTTTTATAATTACCTGCTGAAGTTGAAGAACTACTCAAGTAACAAGAAATTTCTAGTTTAAGTTAACCTATAGGTAGTGGTGGTGGTGTGAAGGGTAGCTGGGGGACTGCAGCCTGAGTACATAGAGTAAAGCAAAGTACCTCTGCTATGTTTTTATGCCACTGTGCAAGAATTCTGGATTTTCAACCTTCTCCCATATAAGGTTGCAAGGGCTTGGTCTTACCTCTAGTAACAAATAGAGGGCTGTATTCTCTGGTGATTCTGTTGCTGAGATCTCAGTGTAGTCCTGCTGATGCCCCAGCAGCAGGTTGGTGGTAATCATAAAAGAGCTTTGCAGTATATCCCTGAAGCAGCTCAGCTTGCCACTGCTGCTTGCTCCAGTCTGTGTTTTTACTGTCAATAGTCTCTCAAGAATCAAAAAAGTTGCTTTCTCTTGACATTGAACAAGGAACATTGTTCAAGTAAAGGTTGCCCCCAAAGCTATGCTGTCTCTTTCATCGGAAAACTTCTGCATAGAACACTCTTGTGTCAATAAACACGGCATTCCAGCGTAGTGATGCTGCAGTGACACTGTGTTGCACTGTACTGCATTTGGCTGTTAAAAAGGGACATTGTAGTGTGGATAAATCACAGTACTTGTCCCAAACACAAGAGCTCATAAAATTCTTGCTATGATGTCTTAGGCCAATGCTCTGGAACACTGCAGTGATTTTTAAAAGCTGTTGTGGTATTAGTTAATCTATAAATTACTTGTTCTGAGATGGCATTTTTGTAAAACTTATGTAATAAAAATTAAATAATGATAATATTTTTTAAAAGAGAGGTATTAAAAGTGCCCTATTCTGCAGACCAAAGCAATAATATGTGGGGCAGCATCAAAGCATTAAACAAGACGGTTTGCATCATTAACACTAAATGAAATGGCTTAACAAGCCAATAAATGATGAGAATAAAACAAAGTTATCACACAATACAGTTTTTGAAAGTGCCAGAAACAAATTTTCTGAAGCAAATAATTTTCCAGTAAAACTAGATGGAATTTAAAGGAACATGTTTTTCTGATTACTGAATGCAAGATCAAATATCACAGTTAAATACTATTTTGCATATTCAGTGTACTGTATATATGGTCTTCATAGCAGCCTAGTGAAGTAGAAAGGAAGAGTGAGCATTATTTTTCTTATTTTGTAAATCAGGCAAATAAAGGAATTACATCAGGAAGACTGGAAAAATTCTTGCCTCATTCTGAAATCTGTATGGTAGTTAAATCTTATAGTCATGCTTTTTTCATTTTTTTTCTAAGTCTGCAGAAAGTCCTTACACATTACATTCCATAAACAAGGCTATGAACAGAACAGTACTTATAAAAGTGTGGGCCATTTCAGAACATATAGTGTTCCGCTATGGAAATTGCAGTTTTTACAGTGTGATATATATGTGCATTAGGCTTTACAGTTACAGACAAGAAGATAAGGTTCATGCTCCACAAAGCTTCTTCTAGGGCAAGGAGGGAAAATACTGGCTGTTGGCTGGCTGTGACCTGTGACTTAATTTCATGTTATGGGATTCTTTTCATTTTTAGATAAGGTGAGTGGTAATGGGGCTAGATAGGTCTCTGACCGTCAACAAGGAAAAGGTTTCCCACCCTTGGGCTAACATGAAGTTGGTCAGATTAACATGCTTCTCAGTTCTACTTCTTATCTGCATGCCTAGCTACTACTGTCCTGAGAGCTAAATATTTTTCAGATCCAAAATTTATTACTCTTGCTTTGGAAGATATTTTTCCCTGTACCTCTAAAGCGTACAGGATGGCACAGATGAACCTGAGAGATTTTATCAAACTCATTACTGCAGAACCTGTGCACAGTATTCTGAGATGAGAATATATCTAAGTTTACTAATTCTGTCCTTTTGACATTATGTAATCTTGTGCTTTTAAAACAAACCCTTGACATACAGGCATGCCCCACCAAATTCAACCATGGTAGTGCCAGGCCTTCTCCAGTGACTTCAGTAGGTTATAATTACCATTCTACTGCTGTATACCGTTTTCTCTTCCAAACTCTGATTCAAGAAAACACTTGTGTAATTATGAGCATCTGTTGAAGTCCATGGTATAACCCACAACATCTTCTCCATAAGTAGGAGGGTGGGGAATATTTCTTTTTTTACTAAAGTAATTTTCTGGGGAAGGAAAAAAAAAAAAAAAGGATTTTGGCCTAGATTCCTAGAAGAGAAAAATGGGAATAGATTGGGTATGGTGGTTTCTTGGGTCAAGTAAGCAATAAATCCACACAAAGAAGTAGCTCAAAAGACTCATGGGAAGTTTGTGGATTATACTTACCTTCAGTTAATTTTTATTTTTTATTTAACTTTACATTAAGTACCCGCTTAATGTTTTGCTGAACTGGTGTTTCCATCAGATATTATTTATCTTTCAACACATTGCATTGAAAGGAATTTTGAGACAAACCCCTCATAATTCCCCAAACTCCTCCAAACACTGCTCTTATGTGATTTGACTGATTTCATTGCTCATCGCTTGCTGTTCAGAGCAAACCCCACCCTCCTTTACTGATGGCCTGGAGAATGCTCCAGAGCCCTTTCCCCTGACAGAAACAGACCTTAGAAAATAATGAGTGAAAATTATTCTCCCTCTAGCTGGTATTGAGTGGGGCAGTGGGCTGCTCCATTCCTCAGCTGGGGGATGACTTTAACAGAAGTGCATTCTCAATGGGGAGAGTTTGGGGGTTATTTCTCTTGCTGCAGAGGAAATCCCTGTGGTGGTGGTGACTTCCCTTGCAGAGAAGCCCCAGCAGAAACTGCCTGTTCCCTATGGATGGATTCAGGCAACAATTTTTTTTTTCTTCCTCATATCTTGCTCTGAACTGTCATCATGATGGCAAGCACTATTTTCCTCATTACTTATGATGGTGAGGCTGTGGTCTTTCTCTGAGGAGCCTGAGAAACATAGAGTTGGATTTGGGCAAGGCTGGGGGCTTGTCTGTGATGAATGTTCCTTGCAGCTGAGTGTAATGATGCTCCATTCTGTAAGGTCTAGGTCATGGATACAAGCAGCAAACTTTCAAACAAATAGAAAGGGCTACAAGAAAAATTAAAACTAATATGAAAAATAAAGCTTTAGAAAACAGTTTTCCACATGTAATTTGGCAATTTCTTGTGTTTTATAATCCTTTAATAGATGTTTTCTCAAAGACACATCACAGACCTACACCACCAACCCCTACAGCAATGGCATTTTCTTTCTGATTACAGGGGGGCTTTGAGTCAGGCCCTAAATACTTTGAACTTGTTCTTGCCTGTCTTTAAAAACAAATGATGGACTGGTGGTCAAAATGAAGAGCAAAACAACTGGGACTTTTGGAGGTCCCTTTCCACCCTGAGCTAATTGTCCAGAGGTGCTCAGCTCCTGCTGGTGCCTGCCCATTGTGGTCATTGCTTTCATTGCAATGTCCTCACTCTCATCATATTTCAGTGTGATTTCTCTGTTGGTGAGTGCAGTTGAGCTTGGTTTTGTAAATGCTTTTAGGATCTTGGAGCATTGTTGGACAGCCTTCAACGGTACGTATGTGACAGCATGAGCATCTGGAGGGTTTGTGTGCAGATAAAGCATCTGTGATGTTGGGAAATCACTGTAGTGTTTTTGCCAGACTGAAGTTGAAATGTCCATACCTAATTGAATGGCAGCTTTTGAATCACAAACTGGAACTTTCCATGCTACAAACACACACATGGATCTTATGGCAGAAAGAATAGTTTCCAAATCAACACAGGGAAATTATGCAGCTAACTCCCTAGCACAATTAGAGAGTACTAAAGGCATGTGAAAACAAAAGTCATTTTTTAAAGCTAACAAAATAATCACAGGTTGAGGTTTTCCACAGCTTTATAAAATGAAGCCAAGGATCGTTTCAGTGCCAGGTAAAAGTTTCAGTCCATAAAGAGCAGCTGTGTTGTGCTACTTTACACAAAACAAATAAGCCAGTAAAGTTTTACGGGACATGGGTATACTAGACTCAACATGCCTAACAAAGAGGCCCTGCTAAAGAAAAAAAATCATTTCTTTACCTAAAAGAACTTGTGTGTTTCCATGCTTTAGAGAAGATGATTTAAGGGCTGATGTCTTCTTGGTTATGCTGCAAGTTCAATGCTCTGAGAGACAGTCTAACTGGAGAGACTGTATGTCAGCTGATGGATGAAGCTGATGTAATTAAATTCAGGTCATCATAATGTAAAAAGAGTTTCATTGAGATAAATAGTGTCTGCATACCTCAGTCTTGCTGATTATTGATTATACATCCCCTAAAGTGCTAATCCCGGCCCTTGTTCTATCTGGAGCTGTGTGGAGTGACTGAAAAGGCAATCATACTTAAAAATTGGACACCCTTTGTGAATTAGCAATGGTTTGCCCATAAGTCATCCATAGGAGCTTTCTTAAAATTCCTGGCCCTTTCCAGCTTCTGTCCACAAAATGCTTACATTTGAATCTGTTTGGTAGAAATGGGGTATGTGGGGAAGAATTGCAGGGCCTGTGGTTAAAATATGAGTTTACCTTAACTTTAGCATTTTCAGTACTCTTGCATTTAGGATGGAAAAAGTGGGAAACTCTAAGGTCTATCTAGCTGTTGTGAGTGCTAAACAACAATCAGGGCTCATTCTCAAACTCCTCATCGCTTTTGGGCTGGTCAGTCTGGCAATGGGGAATTCTCAACATGCCAAGGGAAATGAAGCTAGAGAGGGGGAGAAGCTCCACTCCCTTG
The DNA here is from genome assembly GCA_024606505.1 of Aquila spilogaster. Taxonomy (NCBI): domain Eukaryota; kingdom Metazoa; phylum Chordata; class Aves; order Accipitriformes; family Accipitridae; genus Aquila; species Aquila spilogaster. The sequence continues at coordinate 16,567 of JANHGO010000875.1, forward strand.
GCGCTTATCTGGCTCCAGCCCTGCAGGGACTCTGTCCAGTTCTCGCAAGTTCAAGCACCCCGTGATGAGAGAACCTGGGTGAGGGCCAGCATCGTCCGAGAATCAGCTCGGGCTCCCTAGCATCCCATCTCTTCTCCTGGGCTCAACATATCTTGGCATGGGGAGCAATCTGGCCCCCTCCTCAGAAAGCTCATGTCACTTCTTCCGTGTCCTGGGTTGGCCGAGTCCCTCCCGAGTGAGCAGGCGGGTCAGCTTTGCACAGTGCGAGCCATTTTCGCTTAGTTTCTCAGAGAGAGACTGTGTTTCAGCTGAATTCAAAGCAGCTGGATAGTCAGGAAAAAACATTTCTTCTTGTCCCTTGTGTCTGTCTAGCTCTGGCAGTCAGTGTTTTAGCACATTATTATCTTTTAATTCCCATAGTTATTGGGCATTGTCCAATTCATAAAATGCAGGCCTGTTTGGATCTGGGGTAAGTATGGTGAAAGCATGAAGAAAGAGAGCAGAGGGGAAAGGTTCTCATTTTTGCTAAACTGTAGGTAGTTATTTCAGATTTGGAATAAAGGTTTCAGTTGATTCTTTTGTTATCCAACTGTCGCAAGACAAAAAAGCAGTCTTGAGTCGGGGAATTTCACAGAATTTAGTTTATTGCAATTAATGTAAACTTTTAATTCTTGATTCCAGTATTGAGAAATAAAGAAGACAAACACTTAGGGAAAATACCATTTCCTTCTGCAAAACCTCTCCTCCCCTTCCCCATCCCCAGTCCCCTCACTGCAGGTCGTGCTTCATCCCTTTGATGAGACAATGGGCATCCCAGGAGGTGGTCAGTGTGTGGTGTTTCTTTCCACTGCTCCTTGTTTCTTACTCAAATGCTCTGATGAGGTTCCTCCACGGGCCACGGTCCCCTCAGAGGTGTGCCTGCTCTGGAGAATCCTCACCCCTGCTCGAGCCTCTCCTCTTGCTCTACCCCTGCTTTGCGCTGGATCAGGCTCATCTTCTCCCTCCTTTTTCTCCAGCATCTCCCCTGCTCTGTTGTCTTTCTTGCCCCTGCTTGGAAACATCTCCTTGTTCGATGCCTGCTGTGGCATCCCTCCTTCTCTGGCATCTCTTCTTGTTTGGTGGTTACCGCCCTTTCTTAAATATGTTTTTGCAGAGGCACCATACGCTCCTCTTACTGGTTCAGTCTTGGTGCACAAGTGGGTCAGCGTTGTCCGTTGCAGAACCAGCTGGAAACAGCTGTGACCAGCACAGGGCAGCCCCTTGTCTCCTCCTACACAGGTCATCCCTGCAGCCCCTTCTCCTACCAAAACCTTACAATTATGCCCAATATAGCAAGTCATTCCAATTATCTCTGTCTTTAATGTATGTTGCGCTGATCTCTGTGAGCACATTCATTCTCTTGACTTCAAGTGCATTTGGCTATGGTGCTCAGCACCTTTGGAGCTGAACCCTGACTGAAAATTATGATGGTTGTAGCAATTCGGTCTAATAATTTATCTTGGATGTTCACATACCTACAGACTTTATTTGCTGGCAAAGAAGCCTGGGAACTACCCATAAATAAGAGCAAATAAATTAGAATATGTAAAGCAGTTTAACACAAGTGTGAGTATTTTTGAGATTTGGGGAAACATGGCTAATTTTCAACATTAATTTTTCACAATCCTCTAGTTTTTGCATCTGTTCATGGATTTAAAAGGCACTGAATATCACTGTGACATTCTAATTTAAACAACAATGAGAAATGTATCATATGGGTATATGTGTTAATACACATATATAAAAGACCAGTTTATAAGGTGAAACTCTGCGATATTTGATAAAATCAGACTTGAATCTTTATGTTGAGCACAAGCCAAATTGCTAGGTCTATATCTAAATAAATACCTGGGTGATAAGGTACCTGGGTGCCAGACCAGCGACCCTTGTGACCTGCTCGCATCTCCAGTTGCTGAAAGTCTGTTTACAAGTTCATATGATCCTGTCTGGTGGCCTCTTTTCTCCCTGCTACTTGGATTATGGCACAGTCTGGGGCATGGCTGTACCTGACAAGGAAAAGCGAGTTTGTGCAGACCTTAATTATGGCAAACAGCCATAAGCTATATATGTGCCCCACATGCTCTTTATTTTATAGCTATATATTTCAAAGCTTTTATCTTTTATCATTCAGAGATAGGTATAAAAAGTTAGACCTGCAGGAGGGGATAAGCCACCACTAGGCACATCAGGTGATTAAGTACGATATTGAAAGCCTCAGCCAGGAACTTACTGAAATGAGGCAGCATGACCACCATCACTGCTTCTTCACCACACCAGTCTGGTCCTGCACATGGCACTGGTGTTCACCTCACTCTCCCTGCCTGTGTGGGCAGCCAGGGTACAGCAGGCACCCCAGGCAGTCACCAAACCATCCCCTTCCCTGGACATCACTCTTAAAACTACTGACTGGTAATGCCATAACTCTTGAGCTACCTTACACTAGCTTACAGCATTATCTATGCCACTTAAAAGTGGAGTTCAGTAGCTGCCAGGATTTCTACATGCTATCACCTGAGCAGTCTAAAACCCAAAATCATTTACCTTAGAAACATAACATACAGAAGTGTGTATATGTGTATACATTTTTTTTTAAACTCCTATAGATTTCATTTCTGCTGTGGTGGAGGCAGTTGCATGCAAAGCTAGCACAGCTCTATTGTCCCAAAATAGCCTTATCCATGCTGTTACTTATTTTAGGAACACATATGGCCTCTCTTTCTTTAGCATCTGAGCATCTCTCAGTCCCTGTGAGACTTCTTTGCTATTGTCTCCCATTTGACACATAGGGAACTGAGACACAGAGATACAGTGACTTAAAATAGTGTAAGGCACTTTGCATTCCCAGCGAGGAGTTCTGCAGAAAATACAAGTACCACTCTCATGCCTCTGGTAGGATAAGGAATGCACCCTGGGCTTCCTGAATCTGAACTTGCTGCTTAAGTGCTTGACCACACTTTTTCCATGACAAACCATTCTTTCATTTTAAAGAAACATCACAGCTAGCCAGAAGCCGCCTTCTGATTAATTTTCACCGTAATGTGTAGGAGCAAAACCAACTTCAACAGATGTATTGCAGGAAAAGCATCATAGTTGCCCTGGTTACTTTCAGTTTAGAGAGTAATGGGCCCTTCCTGACTAAGAAGTAATAGGACAATAATTCTTGTTCCTTCCCTACTCACACACATTTGGAGCTGAATACATACAAACACTTTAACCCTAGTTGAAAAACTTTGGTCCCGTCTCCGGTTTCCCATCTTCGGCCTTGCAGTGGAGCGTCAGCTCTAAAAATTGTGTTCTACCTTAAGCAATCTGATTTGCGGAGCTGTAGTCCTAATGAAGTACAAGACTGGCCAGAGTTTTTGACCTCTGCTTCCCCTTCCTTCAAGGTACAAGGGGCCCCTAAACTCTTGTACAATTTGCTGCCCTTGTGTCACGTTCGTTTCCTAGCAGGACAGCTGCAGAGCTCTCAGTTGAGCAAGACCCATTGGCGTGCACATGCATTTTCCCACTAGCTTTCTATGAGAAAAGTGCAGCTTTGGTTGGCAAGTGCTGGCCAGAGGCCTGGTGCTCCAATTCCCTCCCTCTGTGCACAAGAGGCCTGGCCTGCAGCCACATTCCCACATTCCCCAGGCAAGGGAGGACTACTGACCTGGGAGAAAACGCTGGCTGCAGACCTGGCTTCCAATGCCTTTTCCATGAGGGAAGATCACTTGAGGCCAGGTCATTCCTATTCTGTATTAAAAATAAGATCTAGAAAGTACAGTTTTATTTATTTACAAATGGTCTAAAATAGAATCCTTTGGATATGTGGAGCACTCCCATCTCTGGATCAGAAAGCACTTTGAAAAGCATTGAATTAATTAAGCTTAAGAAACACTCAAGGGATACAGAAGTATTATTACCCATATTTTAAAGATGAGGAAATGGAGACAGAAAGAGGTTAAGGGACTGGTGTGAGAACGCAGGCTGAGTCACTTGTAAACTCAGAAATTAAACTTAAAATCAAGATTTTATATCCTTTCCTGTTTGCAACTAGAATTGGCTAGAAAATGGCGGTTTTCATCTGTGAAAGCATGTGCCCCTTTCTATTGTAAATAAATAATAAACATTTTAAATCAGAACATTTTCTAGGCTGGATTATATCTAAAAGTTTCTGTAATGGTCCTCATAAACATAATTCAGTTCTTTGGTATCCATAAATCTGAAGTGCATGTTCTTGGCTAGGTGCTGAGAGGAGAGTTGGAGGTACAACTTCCTCCAGTTCTAAATAATAGGACCACATTCCTGGTAGTAAAACCAAACCAGATAAAAGTTTATGTAGGTCCAGAAAATTCAATTAAGACCTGTCAGTGGCGAATATGAGAACAGCGGATGCTTATTTTCTCTTATACCTCCGCATTCTAACTTGCTTACTTCCCAAGAGGTACCTTCTCCTAATGACTTTCCTTCTTTGCTTATGCTGGTTTCGAGAATTAAACTAAGCTCTTTTTGGCTTGCTTATCATTGCTCATAGTAAAAATCCCCAGGGGTATATAAATTAAAGCTAGAAAATAGAAGTAGGTTTCCAGTCATCCACATAGTGAGGTTCTGGAAAAGTGTCCAGGAAGAGTGGTGGTGGTGGCAAACAATTTAGCTTATTATTAGACTATGATTGGTAATTTTATGAAAGAGATTTTGTGATGTAGTTTCTATGATAAAGGACCTCAAATTCAATGACCCGTGAGATCTTTTCTGCTCCAATGTTATTAACAGAAAATGTTATTGATAAAGCAGGACTCGGGATAGAAGTTAGCTCATTTTCTCAGATCAGAGTTTTCTCAAGTGGGTTGGGGTTGCAGTGGTGAGGAGCTCCTCTTGTCTATAAAGTGGATAGATGCAGGCCACATCTAAACCATGGGATCCAAGGGTGGGTCCTAAATTCTGGCTCTGAATGAGCACCCTGGCAATGCCTTGACTACGTGTGGAGGAGAGATGGAAGCTCACCTCCCTCCTCGAGCCCTGCGTGAGCCCTGGCTTCCGTGGGCGATGGGGCAGGGATGCATTTGTGGTGCTCTCCAAGAGGTCCCTTGGGAGCAGCTGGGGAATCACAGTGTGCATTTCAGCCATGAAGCTGCCTTGCCCTGCTGCTTTGGTGCATGAGGAATGAGAAAGTACCATTTTTGCATAGTCTCTTTTCTGTACTGCTTTTATACTTGAAGTGTTCTCACTTTTTTTAAACCCATACAGAACAGCAGCCAGATTAGCATCAGGGAGCCCTGAGCAATATATGCATTGGAGAAGTTAGGTTCAGTTTCCAGGAGCAAAACTTAAGATTAAAGAGAACAGCATAAGGAACAATGGTGTTTGAATTTTTAAATATTAATATTGCCTTAGAGATCTTTCTTTTCATTTTACTAATTAATTGATGTCCTGCCACTAATGTATATGGAAATAAAGCACATATCAAAGTAAAGATTAGGAGATTATTACCTGTTTTAACATACAGTGCTGAAAGTATTAATTTTAGCTAAAAACACTGCTACTCTTCTCACCTTCATTAGCTTTGTTCCTTTGACTTAGCCTAATGTTAGAATGAAGTTAGTCCATGCAAATGACATCATTCTATAATCAGACTTTTACTACTTTAAAATTAATTTCAATTAACTGTTGGAAAAAGGCTTTTTAGTGTCGTCTTTAACTATGGAAGTATTTCATTCGTGCTGAACTATACATCTCAATTAGAAGAAAAAGTGTTGCCAAATGAGTTGGATTGTGGGCTAGACCCAACCCATAAAATATGAATTTGAATCCAGATTTTGAGTGCTAGAAAGTGTCACATTCCTATGTCTCTTTGTACAAATTCTATTAGTTTGGGGCTCTTCAACAGAAAAAATGCTACTCGTTGTGAAAGGTATCAGAATCTGGCCCGAGTGGTCAGGCTTCAGAATTTGATCTAATGCGTTAGAAATATAGTTACCCTGCAAAATACAGTGCTAGGTTTAAATATGCCAAAGGTTTGAGAGTTTTAGTGTAATGTTTGGGGTTTGAATCTAACCCTATGGGTCCATTAGTAAATGGTTTTACTTTTCAGTTTCAGGACCATCTGTGTTGTGGTGAAGGGTAGGTGAAGGTAAAAAATGACCTGTATTAATCTAAAGTTCAAAGCCTGAAATCCGCAAGTAGGGGAGAGCAAAGATGTAGTTTTCTCCATGGTAACACGGATGTGTATGCACCTTTTCATCTGTGAAATAGAGAATGACTTTAAATGCTTTGGAGAATCCTCCCTACTTTGGGAACATTTGGGCTTTCTTTTTGGAACAGTGGGTACAGATCAGTTGATTGAACCATCTTCCACCATTTCTCATTGTTAACCCTTCATAACTTCAATTCATGTTGGGGGTGTAGAAGCATCTCCCTCTGAGTCACTCGACACTTTTTTCCCAGCTGGTAGCTTATGTAGCTGAATGCTCCAAAAGTAAATATAATTTCTCTAGCTAGCTGACCTTTCCCTGAGCGAGATCACAGGAGGGACCATGCTGTTACTCCGCATCCTGAAGCTCAGTGAAATACCCTTTTATCGTAAGGTGAGAACACGATCATCAACACTTCATCTTAATTTGCAAATAATTCCACCTCTTATGTGCAACTTTCTCTGAAACGAAAGCAATTGTTGATGTGCAACTTGGCAATTTGCACGATGGAAGGCAATAAAGACTTATTGCTCAATTTGGATGCAAAGTTTGTGTTATATATACTGTATTGTGAAACAAACATACGGTTCTTTAAGTGCTCTGTTTTCTTTTCTTCTGTAAGGTCTTGAGCCACAGTACTGCATGATAAAGAACCCCAACAGTTTGTGTGCAAGATGTGTTTGTTACAAGTTTATTTATACTGGGTAAAAGCAGTGGTGCTTTTGCAGTTACTTGTAGTTATTTCATTTTTCTGTAAACCAAGGCATCTGTAAATACAGCAGCTCACCTACATCAGGCAGGCCAGCAAGGGCAAGATGATCTTCCTTTCAGGGTGTCTGATGGCTTTTTTGCTCAAATACCCCTGCAGTCTATTGGAATGTAAGCTTGGCTGGTATTCATGCTCATTCCCGGCAGAGGAGATGCTATCACAAGAGCTTTGTTTCTAGCAGCATTAGTTGGCAATGCTGCCTTGTAGTCTCTTCCCTGAGGCTCAGGTTCCCTTTCATTATGCCCCACCAAGTACCTTCTTGAAAATCCTGGTTGTGCTACTGTTGATTCCTTATTCTGAATGAGATCGACTGAAGCTGCTGGCTGAGGGGAAGCCTGTGCTCCTGAAGTCAGGAGTCCTGAGACTAAACATCCCAGCGGCACTGTCGGCCGATGGCAAGAGGCCTGGCATGGACACTGCCTTGGATTATTCCTCATTTATCCCAGATCTGTTCCAAGAGATGGCTGGCTCCCCCACCACACTCTGGGAGCCAGCCACTTCTTGGAGAGTCATTTCAATAAAGCCACCATCATCTCTTTCGAGGGGAATATTCCAGCTCATTGGCTTTTTGATTTGAGAATTCAGCTGTTACTTCTGGATTCTCTGCCTTCAAAGAGCTGTGGGAGAGGGGCTGGTACATCACATATAGAGACAAAAAGGGGGCATTCATATTCTTCAGCTGTAAGTCTTTTAATAAACCACTATCACATGCTTTCATATTACTTGCTGGTTTTGTCCTATTTTCTGCTTCTTATGTATGTAGCTAAGTGCCAAAGCCCCAGAAAAAATAGTTCATTTATATCAAATCTGATCCTCCCATGTGCTGAGTACTTACTAGCTTACAGGCATTTTTCCAATATCACCAAAAGAGATTAATGTAGGGATATTAGTCTCAGGTGTTTTAGTAGCAGCTATCACCATAATATCCAAGGCCCCAATAATGAAGACATTACAGGTGAAGCAGGTAGTAACTCTTTCACTTAAGCTCACCTGACACTTCCCACTGTAACTCTTTTTTCAGACCTTTTACCAAACTTTAACTATTGGGGTTGCAAATTTCCGTTCTACATATCCTAAGTTGATTATAATTTTTTGTGGGAGGGAGACAGGGATGATGAGGTTTCATGTAAGATAATTTAGCCATTTTTCAAAATTACACTGGCTATAAAACTTTGCTTTTTCCATGTCAAACAGCTTACCTTCAGTTTATGTAAGAAATTCAGTGCATCCATGCATCCATAGCAGAGACACAGTATTAAATGGGGGAGATCCTTCCTGTGGCAAGGTGCACTTTTTATTTTGCTGTAACAAAGAGTCAATTTGGCCAACTTATGAGCCCCTAAATATTATGTATTTCTGATCTGGGGTGTTCTGGAGTGTGAAAGGAGATGCAAAGCTGAATTTTTCATGTAAAATGTTCTGTGAAATTACTTTGCTTTTTCTATGGTTGGGGGAAGTAAAATGGTTTTTATTCCTGCTGGAAACTCTGGGCCTCCGATGTCCAGAAGATAAGGTAGGTGAGAATTAGAGGAGAACGTAGAATATGGAGATGTCAAATTTTTAACTTCCATCAGGATCAATACTTGAAATCAGCGTTTGAATGTATAAGTGATGCAATACTTGAAAATAAGGTGTCATTTAATATTTATTGATTAAAAATATGAAGGATTGTATTGCTTTTCAAGGATGGAATATACCCCACTGAATTAGTGGTAGGTCTGGAAAAAAAAAAAAAAAAACAAAAATGATACTATGATGAATCAAATACCTGGGAAGAAAATGTTCAGGAGACCCAGCATTGACTGATCAACTAGAAAGATGACTGCAGCTGAATGTTTTTAGGGCTGTCTGGGGAGAAAGGAAAAGAGAAGACCAGAGGTCATTAAAGGTCCTCTTTACACTATAGTTGCTTCGTTTGCAAATATGAGCAAAACCCTAGGTTGCATCAGGGTTGTCCCATCTGCCCCCTCACCAAAGAGGAATTCATTGCATTACATGGAGGCACTCCACTTGGGCATTGTAGCCAAAAAGAGATTTCTGTCTAAATATATAATCTCTCACTACTTCTTCTACTGCTTTCCATCTCCATTGGCAATCACATTTCCAAAAGAAAGCTCAGTGCCTTTTAGCTTCCACAGGTAGGACTGCTCCTTCATTGTGGGATGAGCCCCCATCAGAGGCCAGGACCTGCTTCTTCGGTTGTTGCCTGCCATCTTCCACGTGCAAAACGCCAGACTTCATGCACGGCCATCCAGCTGAAATCTGCTTAATGACCCAATCTGTGCATGAACGTTCCTGGCGTGGTTGTAAAGGCCGTCTTTGCAAATGTGCCGTATGTATTTGTTTACTTGGCACAACACAAGGCCACGCGGAGACACCCAAAGTGGTTTCCAGTGGGGCTAATTGGGGCAGGTGGAGCTTTGCGGCAATGCAGCCATACTGCCCCTACTACCACGCTAGCTCTCTTAAAACTAGTTTAGTAGCTCTGCAGGGCATCGTGTGGTGCAGCACACTCAGGCCCCTGGTGTCCACAGAGTGACCGGATCAGCGAAGAAGGGACCTTTAAAAGACCCGTGACCTCCCGCAGGTGGTGGGGAGCGTGAGGGGTACCTCCTTCTGTCAGAAAAGTTCTCTCCTGGCAGGCTCAGCCTGGGGGGGAAGAGTGGAAATGCTGCCTGCCAAAGTCCTGTGCAGAGAGAAGCAGCTTTTGTTTCTGCTGAGCGCTCCGGGAGAGGTTGTCTGATAAAAGTCATTGAGGCAGGGAGAGGGGGGTTTCCCTGGGGAGCTGTGTAGGCTGTCAGTATATCTACTGGCCACCTTCAGCATGCCCTTTTCCTCCTTGGCTAGCGTTAGTCCCTTTGCAGGTTGTTGCTTGCTGATCCTTTGTTAGACTCTGGGTGGCTGCTAGACTGTGATTCATGCCGATGGAGAGCAACCTAAGTGGGATTTCAGCACATTCTGTGCAAGGCCGCTCGTTAACACAGACAGATGTTGCAGTGGGGAGGGCTGGAAGATAATCTGCCTATTAATCTCTTGCACGCTCTCACTGTGCTGTCTGAGGTCTGAGACAACTAGTAGACAAGATCCCCATTTCACATGGGGATTACTCTCTTTTATTATGGGAAACAGTCAGTTTTCTGGCAATCAAAAGCAGTCTGACATTTTCACTTCCTCTTTTACTGCTTTATTTGCAAGAAGAGATCATTCTGGCTTTCAGAGCTGAAGGCAACAGCATCAAAGAAAGTGAGTTGCACTCTCCCTGGTTTTGCAGCCTAAGTTAAAAGTGAGTTACAGGTTTTTTAAATAAAACAGATGCTGCTATAAGCTTGAAAACAGAAGCTGATTTAGATGCATGCTTCCTCAGATAATGAACTGCTCCTCTGTAGATGTCTGTCTCTGGTACCTGAAGCTGGGACTCTCAGAAATCATGTGCATTGGAAACTTGGCAAGGTAAAAGTAATGCTTCTCCTGGACGCTATATTCACAAATGGTACTTTCAGTACTTTGTAGCTTTTTTATTTCAATGTTTTAAAAACTGATTTGTTCATAATATTTTTTGTGTTTTAAGCTATTACCCCTCCCTTTAATTCCACATGCATTGCTCCCCTGGAAATAAGAAAATGTAAAAGTCAATGCTGTGCTATATAGAGATGTGTTAACTGAGTGTTAATGAGCTGCCACATCGGCTCCAAGCCATCTCTGTAAGCCAGCACAGTAAAACAGAATTTAAAGGCTATCAAGTCCACTTCATGGCTGTGAGTCCTGACCATGTTTTGCAGTCAAGTAGATGTCCTTATTATCTAGGTGCCAGTTAAATGCCGCCAGCTTAATGTGTGCATGGGAGATGTTGCTTTTCTGTGTCTGGAGTGATTATTTTACTGTACACAGCTCAGCTAGGCACTGGTCCTCATCTGGACCACATCTGCAAACTAAAGAACAGTAAAAGCTTTTGGTTCAAGAGGAGATAGCAGCAAGTGCAGAGACCACTGGGTGCTTGATGTGAAACAGCTACAGAACACAAGGAGAGAATGGCTGGCATGTGATGGTGGCTAAAAAGCTCTTTCAGCTCAGTGTGGCAGAAACATCTCTTCAACTAAAAGTGAGCCATGGAAATTCTGGAAATGATGATAGTGAAATTAAAAAGAAGCCCCATTTGCAAGCAGTGCCTGCCCCCTCCACATTATGCTACTGACTGCCATGTTCACAACCCAGCCATTCGGCAAAGCACTATTGAAGGCAGCCATGTCTATATTCTTGTCAGTATCTTTCCTCTTCACTGTTTTAATCAATAAAAAAAGGTGGTAGTAGTAACTTTGCCAGACAGTAGAAAAATAACGCAAGGAAAGGCAGTAAAAGAAAGGAGGGCCAAACAAGTTGCTGTTCCTGGCAGCAGCAATTAGGTAGTCACTGAGCAGGACGGTAGTAATTGTCCTTGGATCTCTTTGCAATACCTCTTCCTCTTTCTGGACAGTGCTCAGCTGACATAGTGATAAGCATGTTTGAAGAACCTACACAGGATAAAATTCTCTCTCTCACTGCATGAGTTAGAAAAAAATGAAGAAGTCATCTCTTTGGACTCTTCTCTTTGGGGAAGACTAACCAAAATACAGACACTTGGTGAATTTGATGTACAGAGCTGTCAAATCTCAGTTTTGTTGTGGCCATCAGGTGGGCATCACTCATAACTGCATCATTGCATTGGGTGGACTGTGGGTACGTGGTGGTGCAGACATACTCCATCTACTTCCACCCATGCCTATTCTAGTACAGAAAGACCAGGTGAAGATGCATGAGTCAGCTGTATCTGTGCCAGCTTGTGTCCAGAATCTGTACTGTCTTGCTGAGAGGTGAAGAGTATTTGCTTGGGCTCAGTGCCATGAAAATACAACTGTACTGGTTCTCTGTGTTAGGATACAGTACATCATATATACATCATAACATCTCAGGTCTTTAGCATCTGGGAGATTGCTGTCCTATGCTCTGTTGCACTGTGTGAATATGACTATTCAAGTACCAGGGGAGCTGAAGGAATTTGTATTTGGACAGTAAGTTGGATGGATCAGGAGCTGAGCTGTATCATGTCTGAGCTGACTTCTCCAACCCACTCTGAATAAGCAGACGTGGGATGTCTGCCTAGGCTCCATGACTCTGTAAATAGCCTTTCTGGCTCCATGCCTAATTTAGTTGGCAAATTTTATTCTGGAGGTAGTGGGTTTTTCTTAGTTCACTTTAAGTAGCCAGCAGACAACTTGCCACTTAATACAACTTGGATGCTACATTGCTAGTGATAATACTATTGTACAGTTTTATCTCTCTTCAGTGAAGTAGTTAAGCACATACGTAACTAACATTGAATATTTAAACTTACATATGAAGTAGGGTACTTATTCAGACCTTGTTGTAAAACTTGTTTTTTTCTCAGTTTCTTGCTGCATATCCAGCAAGAAAATAATCTAGATTCCAACACTTTGAGTACACTTCCATGGAAGGGAGCTTTGAAAGACAAGTTGTAAAATCTGAGATGTAAAATCCTAGATAAATACAATTGCTGAAATTCATCTTTTCCACTGGGAATGGATAGGGTGCTTTACCAGTTTGGGTTGAGAAAACAATACCCTATTATGAAGTCTTCCCAGAAAATGAAGGGTTAATCTTCTTTTCCTCTTCTAAGGAAAAAATAATTCCAGCCTGAAGAACCAGTTTTTAATTCTGTGTCAATCAGAGATTTCCTACAGAAAACAATGGTTGAATATTTCTTGTACACACACTAGAGAAACTGGTATCATCTGGAGGACAGTAAATGAAATGTATTTATCTGCCTTTCAGCCCTTTGGGCTATGATTTTTCCTTACCATCAAACTATAATTCTCAAATGGTTTAAGAATATAAAATAGTTAAGACTGTGATTCGGGAAAACATTTAAGTACCTGTATGCATCTTATTTAGAACAGCTGATTTCAAGGATATGCTTTTCTGAATAGGGATAGTTTTATACCTGTGCTTGGACACAGTTCTGAATTAGGGCCTCAGGCTCATTTACATAGGACATTCAACTTAATTAGTCCAAATTCACTTAAAGTATAAATTGAAAATGGATTAAGCTTTATACAAAGCTGAATTAAGACTACTTTAATTTTGAAAAGTCTTTACAGGGTTAAATGCACTTTAACTAATCTGCTTTAAATTAAGCCTTTAGTTAATTTGGATTAATTTTTCTGAATATCTTTGTGAAGACCAGCTCAGAGTTAGGATTGAGTCCTGCAAATACGCACAGAAATATTTCATATTAAAGGAATTATTCCCACACTTAAAGTTAAGAATGTGCATAATGTTAGGTATGCGGCAAGGTCAACGCATGCTTTAAGAGCCACGCACATCTCTGCAGCATGCAGTGACTTGACACCAACCCAAATGTCTGATTATGAATGAGTTTTCACCATGATTGATCAGTTTGTCTAGTATCAACAAAGAATATACAGTCAGATTGCTTGCTTTCTTTACCATTTGAGTACATGTACAAATCCCTGGGGAGAACAGCCCATCTGGTATCGTCTCCAGCCTCATTCAAACTGGACCTGGAAAGCTATACTAGAAATTTGCTGTATGTTTATTTTGTATTTCCTTCAGATGTTCTGATGTTTGTGATAATAGAACATTTTTTTTCCATATACTTACTAGTGATGAGTTTATTTAAAATAATTTTTTAAAACCCAACCTTGTGCCCAGGCTCTTGATATAATTCATATATTCTTGGCCTGTTTAATTAGTTGGATGGAAAAGATGAGGTCTGCTTCCATTCAAGTCAAATAGTCAAATACAAAGTGTTGCTACTGAAAGTGTCCCAACAGAAGGATTCCCATGAATAATTCTTGATCCATGGTTCGTCAGTGAGGAGCTGATGTCAAAGAATGTGCTGCTGGTTAGTTTTGCTTTGAATATTAACGTGACATTTTCATGCTTAGGCTTAAAAGGGATATAAGTTCTGCAGTCAAGTGTCCTAGGCAAATAATTCTTTCCTAATTCCAACAGGTGATATAGGAGTCCAGTAAATTAATTTGTTTGCTGGAGTGGGGGGAAGCTTCCCTTTCCCTCCTTCAGGAACAGTAGAGAGGATGAGGACTCATTCTCTGCGCCCATCTGAAGAGCCCCATGCCTTGAAAAGGGAGAATGCGTACCTGTTCTCAGCAATGCATCTTCCTGACTTTCAGATTTGGGCTCATCGGTGTTCTCCATATGTTCCTCACATAGGCTGGGAAGGTCAGAAGCTCATAGCCATCTTTAGGAAATCACCTCCCCTGCTCTCCAGGTGCTGCACTAACCTCAAGGCAAGAAAGTTTGCCATCCCGTGCTTTTGGCTGCTCTTGATCTTTGTGGCAAAGTGGACTCCAGCAATCTTGCTTGAAGCGGCACAGCCTTGCAGTGCACAGGCTGCAAAGCTCTTAGTGCCTGCAAATAAGAGATGGAGCTGTGGGAAGGACCTGGCAGGCCAGGGAAAGAGAGAGCCCCAGCACCTCCCAGCAGTGAGCTCCGGCAGGGTGGAGAGCTCTGTGCCAAACTGGGAAGGGTGCACACCGCATGGGCTCTGGACTCGCTCGGTATATCTTTGCTGCCTCTCGAAAGGGACCCTGTGCGGACTCAGATGTGCGGTCAGATTTCACCGAGGGTGAAGCTGGAAGCATAGCCTCCATTGCGGGGGGGGGGGGTTGCCCTGCAGCACTGTATCTCCAGGCCGGTAGGCACGGCCAAAAAGGCTGCGTTTGGGCTGCCCGCAGCGCTCTGCACCTCTTCTGTGGTTTGCCTGTAAAGCAGCCACGCGCGGGGAGAGCTAGAGGCTGGGAGAGCAAGCAGGTCCCATGCTCGCAGCTGCACTTGAGGGCAGCCACCAACGGCTACAGTCCTACAGTCCCCAGGGAGGGGAGCGGGACAGGTCAGACCGTGCAGGCTGATGGTTTCCTGCAGTGATGCTGTCTCAGTTTGCATTCAGTTTATAGGTTTTAGGTTTTCCTCGCAATGAAAAGGCTAGAAGCACAATGAAAAGCTAAATGGAGATGCCAGAGCGCAGTTGCATAGGAACGATTTTCACAACTACAGGACTGCAGAATATATATATATATATATATATAAAACACTCATTATAGTGAAATTGTAGCTAGCTGTAATTTCAGTTAAGCTGTCTGGAGTATTTAAAGTCCTGTTCTGGCTGACAAACACTGGCTCTCCAGCACTTGATGCGCTTGATGTGCTGCAGAGGAGGGACTCTCACTGGAGGCTGCTATCCCTTTTGCTTGTTGGGGTAGTTCTTTGCTCTTCTGCCTGCAGTTTTAGTGAGCTCAACACAGCGTGGGCAATACAGAGGTCCTATGCAGAGAAACCCATGCAGGGCAGCCAGGAGCAAAGGGGAACAGAGAGAAGGAAAAGTCATTACCATCTCTTTGAGGTAAAAGAGAGGAGGTTCTGTGGTACCTCACTGTCTAGTGAGAGACAAGATTTGGCTCTGGTTGATTTTCATTGTGCGGCTGCCAATGCTGCAGCAACTGTAACAGGAAAGATTTTGCCTTCATTCCTGCAACAAAGAGGCAGGCCTGCTCCTGATTCAGTGAAGCTCAGTATTTTCTCTCTGGGTTGAGAAGGGAACGAGAGGAGCAAATGGCAGTTTGCTACAGCACGTCTCATGTATGGCCTAACTATTGAGAACCAGCATCGCCAGCACCTCCTTCTGTAACTGCTTACAGCTGCAGAAGCAAACAACCCCAACTATTACTTCTAATACCTGACAGATCACAGACCTACCCAAATTTGCACAAGGTTCATAATAATTTTATAGGCAGATATTGGCAGGAAAGGTATTATGGGTTGTTTCAGTTTATGCTTTCTCAACAAAAACATATATATATATTTGTGTATATAGTTACAGTGCTGACTGATGAACAGCGCGCATTGTTTCAAAGTGAAGGTTTTCAGGGTATGTAACAAAATCTGAAGCTCTTCTTTGAGAGTCTGTATTGATAAGCCACTTAGTGCTGAAAAAATATGGAGTGATATCCCACTTACAGGTGATAGTAAGGGGATTATAATGTTTCTGAATTTCTAAAGCCTACCAAATTCCCACCCCACAACCTTGTAGGCCATATGTATTTAACTCAGCTTACTTAAATGGAATTACACAAGGCTACAATTTGCTACATTACTTCCTTTAAAAAGCCTGACATGCTCACACACTTTTTTTTTTTTGCTCTCTAAGTGAGAAACAGTTTTACTCTTGTGGATTTTGAAGGCCTTTTATGAAATTGATGATATAGGAGAAAAGATTATTTTTATAAAGCCAGGGTCCCTTGTGTTGCTCTGGTTTTGATTAGTCTGTGTGCTTTGAGACAGACTTCATGGTGAGTGACTCGTTTAAATGCTACTTAGTTTTTAATATTTCATTTGTTGCCTTTAGAGAAAGTGAGATGTCCATAGGAACTACTATTAACATCCTTTACTGTGTTCCCGAAGGTTGCCTTCTATAAGAGAGATTATTGATTATGACTCTTTGAAGGAGAATTGGCCAAAAATAATCCTTCTTGACAGGATTTCTTCTTGGGATAGGACCTGAGAGGGGGCAGTTTAACAAAAATAGCAAACACAGTTACAAACGAAACAGAATTTCTTTCAATCTCATGAAGGAATTTCCTGGATTTTGCTGGTTCTAATAATACATCACCTTGCTGTGCACAGTCTGCTTCCCACTGCAGGGCAGTAGAGGAAAAGCTGCTTTTTTTGTACCAGAAGCCTTTTACATCAGCAAACGGACAATATTATGTTCCTTAAGAATTAGTTTTTCAGTGGGTTGACGCAGGAAAGAGGAGAACTAAAGTTCTGTGTCTAAGGACAAGGTCTACTTTCATGAATCACAAACCGTGGTAGATTGGCAGAATTGGCCTATGAAGCAGAGGCACAACATTCAGAGCATTACATTCATATTCATATGTCACTATGTGTCTGCACTGGAGATTGTGTTCAGGGACCTGTTCGATGTAGACGGAGTTCTTCCTTCAGAAACACACACTAAAAATAGTGGCAAATACGAGAAGGTTTTTTCTTCAAAGGACACAGAAGACTGCCAGAATGGTGAACAAAGCCAAATCCCTTGAGACAAAAGGAGACACAGCTTCCTAATTTCTTAACATGGTGTGCATTTCTGAAACAGCAAAATCAGGAGACACTGCGGAATTAAAACTCTGTCGTCTGGGTCCAAGAGACAGCTGGTCCTGAGCCAGGTTAGCACCGTTATAACGATTTCCCTAGGCTTATAAATACTACCTCAGATCTTAACCTACCTCCCTCTACCCTTTTCAAATGTCTGCAATAGATAGTACAGGAAAAGTACTGCAAGTCACAAGCTATTTTAAGCCTTTTGTGACACCCACAGGGAGGAAGAGAGGAGGAAATCCAGGCAAATGTGGAGGTGTAGTTTCCTCAAGTTCAGTTTATGTAGCTTCTGTGAGAATTAAACACTGCTGTGAAGAGAAGAACGGACAACTCAACATATCAATCCTGAGCCGTGGACAGGGTTTGGTCTCTACATTTGACTCCACGGTCCTGTATGTAGGTGAACTTGGGCACCACTGGAGCTGTGCTGCAGGAACCACTGTTTTCCCGGAGCAGATCACAAAAAGGTGGTAATAGCAGTGGCGAGCCATTGATTATAGGCTCTGAGCTTCAGAGTTCGCAAGGATTATCCTCCCAGTGCAAAAGACCCTGAGTGAAAAAGCTGTGCCGTGTGGGCTTCTCACATTGTCCTCCCCATGCAAGGAGTGGTTTCCAGGAGTTCCCTGCATGGTACAAAGAAATCCATAATTCAGAGAGCTTGAGAGAGGTGTGGTGTCTTCTTCATATGCCAGTATTTATCACTGGGACTGTATACCATTAACTTAGTTTATTGCAGTCCTACCTATTGCACACTCTGCTAAAGCAGGTTTTTTGATTAAAAAGCACTTTTCTGGGCACGTGTGTTTTAGGTAAGAAACTGTCCAGTGAACGTTGCTGAGTAGTTACCATAAAAATGAGTCATTCCTACAGATCTAGTAAGTGCAGAGATTTCCAAACCCAGGCCTGCAGACAGAGGTTTTTTAAGGTAAATGTTTGCGTCTCATTTGCATCGAGTTTGGTTAATGTTTACTCTCCCTTTGCATCTGAGCACAATGGGGGGAAGTAGATACTGTGCATGTATCTGAGGACTTTTTATTCCAGGCACACCAAAGAGAGAAAAAATCGTTAATGTTAAAAAGGACAGCTCACTTCCAGCAAAGGCTTCAGCATGCCGTTGTGTCTCTGTTCTTGCTCAGGAAGTACGTGCTTCACCTGCCTTCACATAATCCATTTTTAAGTTGTTTCATGAAATCTTGGATCTTATTTCTTGCTGATTCTTCGCTATTTCCACCACTCGTTCCTTCAGTAACTCACAGTGCTTTTCCTCTAAGGTCAGTTTGTTTATTTTGGATAAATAACATTCAGCTATTCTGTCCCCAAAGCTCTGTCCCATTTAACCTTTTTTCTCTCCATGATAACTTCCTTCTTTTTAGCTTTAAATCGCTCCCTGAATCCTGTGGAAAAGTCTGCTGTGAAGAGAAAAAGAAAGAGTTTGTTCACCAGGTCTGGGCTGGGGTGGGCAGGATGTAAAGGTTTTAAATTGTAGCAGCAGAGACTTCCTCCCAGCCTCATGGTAAGAGGCCAGAATAGCAAGCATTACAGTAGATTAATTAGGGAGGTAGGTCTTAAAGAGAGAATAAACAAACATGTCAGAAATGTTTGTAATTTTGCATCCAAGTATAGATCTCTTGTGGTCTTTTCCTCAGCCCTATTTTCTGTAAATCCATAATTCATCCAGAAATTCTTCTCAACTTCTTCTCATATGCTGTAACTTCTTTTTTCCTAGCTTTTCCCCAATACCTTGTTGACTGTTCAGTATATGTTTGTGGCATAGTAACTGTGTCTATATAGTCATATGGATTTAGTATTAGAAATCCTTGTACAGCAATAATACTTCCGATACAAAGCATTTATATCTGTGAGTAGTAGATCTTTGATTGATCAAGACAATGACAAGATATGTTACAGAAAGAAAAAAGTCTTTCTTTTGGTGGAGATATTTCTGGTTTTTTATAAAATATTTGAGGCTTTCCATCACTAGCCATAAAATTCTAATCTACTTGTCTGTTAAAAAAGTATTTTAAAAAGAGAAAATTAACAAAATCCTTTTTTACCTTCCACTGACAGAACCAATCCCTTTACAAGCACTTTTCTTGAAATGAAGTTATTGCTTCAACATTTCTTGTGTTCTGGAGTCTTCCCCTAAAGCTACTTCAGAGTGTTTATGTGAAAATAATACTAGAATTATACTGAAGTGCCAGAGGAGCAAGCTGTGAATATTTTATATGCATATGTGCAAATTTTAAATTGTTACTTGTGCATTGTATGGCAGTATTGTATGACAATATGGTATGATGATGTATAATATTGTATAACAATTGTTAAATGTATTATATTTTGCTATGTTATTTTATTGCAGTTACAGAAGATTTGTGTAAAGATAATCCTTGGATTTTCATCCTTTTTGTGCATCATATATTGTGCTAACCCTACTTGTCCCTGTTGTCACTTATAGTTGGTATTGAATACAATCCTTACTTCACTGAAAATAAGAATTTTTGCTCAGTTTTATTCAGATGTTTAAAATCTGTTTTCATTTGGAGTCAGGATGAAAACGGAACTGAAATGAATTTCTCAGTGGGATGGAATGTCCTAAAATATTTCAGTTTGAAGTGTTTAATTTCAAAAAGTCCTCTCAAAAAGTTTTGATATTCCTGGTCTGAAATGCTTGGTTTGCAGTTGGTGAAGGAAGAGGACTTGTTGGCTCTTAGTGCTCTGTGACATTAATCTCAGTCTGTCTGGCAAACCGTGGCACCCCATGGGAAAAGGTAGTTCAGGTATCAGACGCTCAAATTCTGTTAACTGCTTGGCTCTTGGCGGGACAGTCTGTACCTCCCTGCAGTGCTGCGGCCTCTGATGCAGTGCAAAACCAATGTCACATCTCATTTTCCAGTGTGGAAGGTGTAGCCTGGCCGACCTGTAACGGTTTGATATGTGGTGGCCTGGCTGGGTCAGAACTATTCTAGGTTAAAAAATTACCTTTTTAATGTTGCATTGGTTATTTTTAACTCATACCAGTTCTTCAGTCTGGTTCACAGCATGGCCCCATGAGCAGCTGGTTTAGCACAGTCAAGGAGTAGCATGGTGTAGGAGCAAGCAGCAAGGTACGGGGGCGTCTGCGTTGGCACTGAGGCTGAAGGAAATGGTCATCAAACTATGGCAAGGGTTTCCTTTTTCCCTGACTTTGCTGCTAGCCATGAGGGAACTGGGTAGAATGGTGAGTTAATGGGCAGTCTGCTGCTAAGCTTATGCCTAAAACCATGCCCGGGTGCCAAGAATAAGACCTGACACTGCACCAGCAGTGTAAGTTCCCAGCAGGTTGTTTGTACACTATGTAGGGGGCTGGACGAAGGTTAACCTGAACTTGAACAAAGGCTAGAGTAAGTTCTAAAAGATGACAAAAAACAAATAAATGACAACTTCTGTGTTACGCCTAATCGCATCCTGTGTCTTGCCTGGACCTAGGAGCTAAGAGAGGTGGTGGTGGTGGTCTTTGTTTAATCACATTTTTACATTCTTGACACCTTGCAAGACACATTCCCTCTCACCAAGTAAGAGGGTGTGCTGTGCCAGGCACAGAAAAGCGTACATATGGTACCAGGAAGCTTCCTGATCCTGCGGAAGATGTGATGAGATCAGTGTTTCCTTGAGGTCTGTGTAGTGAACTAAGCGCATGAGAA
>JANHGO010000876.1:0-37409 GCA_024606505.1 Aquila spilogaster
ACTCTTTAACTCCCAGTTCTTTATATGATGTTATGATGTGGAATACCGATAACCAAAATTCATAAAGCCATGACACAATGATATTTAACTCTTTTGCAAAGTGCATCATCCAGGCATGAACCATGAGCTTCATAAGACCAGGTGAACTGGGGAATGCCACCCCTAATCAGAGCTGATTAGATGCAGTTTCTGCTATTAGGAGACTGTTTAATCATTAGCTGCAATAAATCAGGCATCACACCACTCAAGTAGGGGACTCTAAGGGACCAAAGTCCATCTTCTGTGCTTCTTGCCAGCAAAGGAGCAATGTGAGTCAGAAACATTTCATGAAACCCTCAGTTCACTCCCCCAAGTAGCAAACGACAGCCTGCTTTATTCTTCTCTCCTTGTGATTTGCCATTAATAAATCCTTTATTTAAGGTCATAAAGAAATCCAGTGAGACAATGCATGTCTTCATATTGTGTTGAAGTCTGAGTCCTTTTTCACTTGAAAAGAACAAGGAACAACCACTTACAAAATCAAAATGTCCCAACAGTTGTGTTAGCAAGATTCAAGCTCCACTTACAGGGTTCACATATCAAAGCAACGTACTAAATATGGCATCTTAAACAACTGGAACAAGAAATCTTCCTGCCATTATTGCAATTGAAATCCTTATATCTATACTTTTGAAATGTGTATGTATATATATACACAAATATATGCATTTTAAAAGACACTGTTCTAGAAAAGGAGGCAGGAAATTTTGGGCACAGTTACGAGGAAGAGAATTTCACAGAAACAATACAGTGGTGACATGAGGCAAAAGCAATTCTGCATTAGGATTGTCATGTCTTTTATGTCCTATCTGGTTCAATTTGCCTTGCTCAGTTACCCTAATTGAATTCTTTCATGAGGACAGGGTCTAGCAAAGAAACCTGGAACCAGACTTACTGGCTTATTCAGTCAAGATTCCAAACCCATCTACCTGAAGATAAATGAAATAGATAATCAAATACCATGCCGTTTTGTTGTCCTACTACAAAAAGGGGGATAAAAGCACAGCTATTTTAAGGTTACAGAATTAAGAAAAGAAATGATTCCACTGCAAGGGCTCCTAGAAAGCATACTTTGTCAGCACCAGCAAGACGGGATTATTTTTGCTGTCTTACACATAGTCACTCAGACAATGTGAACAGCTTTTTAGACCTGTAGAGAGCTGGGACTGATGAACTGTGACTGCACCAGGCATCACATTTTGATGCCATTCCTACAAAATATTTACTGTTACTCGGTAAAACAGCTGATCTAGAAATTCTTGAGGTAGAAATCACAGCACGAATAAGAGAGGCTGTTTCATTGCTCCGTTTTATGACTGAACAGTGACATCTATGGTTGAAAAATTTACAGTAATGTTTTTGTGTACTTTTATGGTCTCATTGAGTTTAAGTGAAATGAAGATTTTCAAGTATAAAACATTTTATTCATAAGCATATATGCTGCTTTATATAATAGCAGAATAGATCTGTTTTTCTAAGTATCTGACAACTGGCATTTGAAAACTATATAGCTTTGAAATGACTTTAAAAACAAGCGTTCTGCACCTACGTTACTAATTAACAATCACTGGAACACCAAAGCCTTCAAATAATTTTCTTTTCACCTCTTACATTTGTTTCAGCTGCACTGAGTTAAGCTCTGGATTGTTGTTGTGTAGCACATTCTGTT
Organism: Aquila spilogaster; assembly: GCA_024606505.1. Lineage (NCBI taxonomy): Eukaryota > Metazoa > Chordata > Aves > Accipitriformes > Accipitridae > Aquila > Aquila spilogaster. The sequence continues at coordinate 1,709 of JANHGO010000876.1, forward strand.
ACATTTATTCACTGTAGACAACGTGAGAAATATTGATTTGACTATAAATAATCCTTTTTCCACTAAATATAAAAGGAGGATGGGTTTATTCATCATTATTATTGACAATTATTTACAATCAAGATGCACTAACTTCAATTAGCATTTTAGATCAAGAGGAGCTAAAACGGAATACTTCGGATGGGTCCAGGGTCTGTTGGGTGATGTATGAACAAAGCAAAAATGAGAAGTTACTTAGGAAAGCCAACATTTTTGACTGAATTTGATTTAATGATGGTAGAACGCAATTAGATATTAGGCAGCTGAAGTATTCAGCATAGTTTCTAAGTCTGGGGATCAAAGTTTGTAATAACAAAGCAACAAAGTCAGGAATAAAAAAGGCAATAAAACAAGTCAGTGTAAAATTAGAATATTTAGCACTGATTTCTCTTCCCATTAGAAGCACTGCTGTACACCTGCTTACTCTGAGCCACTGGCAAAAAGACAATGAACTTTCCTGTGACACACAATCAGAGCTGCAAAACATTCATCTGGGAGAACTCCTGCACAGCAAAGCATATGTCAGAATTCGTGGCGCAGAGCCGATACGATGGCTCAGTTCACAGCACCTATCGACAAGGCCAGCTGACTTGCCAGACCTTTCATGCCTTTCCAGACCTCTCAGCAGAGGCTGTAATGTCACCTGGTGCTGCACATTGTGGCCACATGGCTGTGGACAAAGAAAACCTTTTTGTCGGGGATGCATCCTAGGTCTAACAAAGCATTTGTATTACATTTTTAATTTAAAACCCATGTAATGTATCATGCATTGCTTCCCATCTGTGTAATGCAAGAGTAGTATGCAAACTTCCCATGCCCAAGGTCAGTACAGCTGAAGTAGAGTGGGCCAAGTGCCCCTGCCCTCTCAGTGGGAAAAGAGAATTCCTCCTTTAAGATGTCTAGGGCTTGTTCCTGTTCACAATGAAGACAATGGAAGTCCTGGAAATTCTTCAGCACTTAAGATCATACAGTCTATCTGGATTCCCTTTGAGATACGAATATTTCTTTTTGCATACTGATCCTGAAAAATGTTGATATGCATTCTCCTATGCAACAAATTTTGTGCTGTCACCACTGTACGGCTTCAGAAGGAACCAGTGGAAAAAGACAGAAAGCTATGATAAACACATCTGCACTGTTGTTGGGATAGAGCCAATGCACCCTTGGTCTTTGTAACAACAGTCTGTCTCAACAAAAGGAAGACACTGAGGCCCTGGAGCGTGTCCACAGAATGGCAACAAATCTGTGAAGGGTCTGGAGCACAAGGCTTATGGGGAGCGGCTGAGGGAACTGGGATTGTTCAGTCTGGAGAAGAGGAGGCTCAGGGGAGACCTTACTGCCCTCCATAACAGCCTAAAAGGAGGTTGTGGTGAAGCTGGGGTTGGCCTTTCCTCTCAGGTAACAGCACTGGTACAGGCTGCCCAGGGAGGTGGTGGAGTCACCGTCCCTGGAGGTGTTCAAGAACCATGGAGATGTGGCATTGAGGGACATGGTTTAGAGGGCAATGTTGGTGGCAGGTGGATGGTTGGACTAGATGATCTTAGAGGTCTTTTCCAACCTTAACGATTCTATTGTTCTATGATTCTGTAATTCTGTGAACAGCCAACTCTAAGGAACCATAACCAATGAGCAATGACACAGCCCAGTTAGGCCATAAACAAGCCCTAAAGAGCAATTGGCAGTGAGCTTCTGGAGATAAACAGTGCTGAGGAATCAACACCCTCAGTGCACACATTTCAGGGTTTTAGGATCTGGTTATCTGCACTCCTGATGTGTGCCTTCCAGCTCAACACCACCCAGAGTAAGCCCAGTTCTGAAAGGCCTCACTGCTCACACTTACATAGACATAGCCCCCTAATGCCTATGGCATTAGTCTTGGGTGATCTGATTGTTTTATAAGGTTTCTCTCATGCTCCTTCACCCAGTCCTCCTCTGCAGCTGTGCCATATTCTTTGACTTCAGAGGATGTCCTCTTGTCTTTCTGACTTAACTTGACTGTGGCTCGTCCTCTTGACTTCTTGGTGTGCTTCTTCTTGTCATATAAAGTGACAAGAAAAAAAGGACTTTTTCAATCCAGACCTTATCGAAGACCAACATGCTGAAACTGAGGGCACTGCACAGGCTTCCTGTCTATACCTATGTTTGCTTGGCACTTAATAGCAGCGACACTGGCAAAAGACAGGCACTGTGCCATCAGCAGATGGGATGCTGTTATGCAGCGAACATCCCTGTTGGTAAAATTCCCAGCCTGAGCATCTGAATGCCTGTCTATCCTCAGGTTTACTTGGCTTTATTGAAGAGGATGCTCCTAACTGCTGCCAATTCTTTTCTTGAACATGTGTATGCTTCTGTTTCTATCCATCACATGCAAGAGGAGCTGGCTTTTATCTGCGATGTGCTAGGCTTTTCCATTTGATCTCCCCATGCAGTTTCTTTCCCTGCTGTGCCACTAGCCCTGACAAACTCGATGTCAAGGAACAGGCCTGCCCTTGGCCCTGCTCATACATCATCTCATGTTGAGTTAACTGATGAGAAAGCTGCAGGTGGAGACCATCTATCCCAGCACTCACGTTTTGGTGTTTAGAGACATACCTGGCCAGCTTCGAGAGCTGTGTGTTCTTCAGCCATATGTATTCTCTTCAGATTTAACGTATCTGTCTTCAAAGAGATGATCACTGCCTTATGCTACAAGTTGGTAGGAAACTGGTGCTTTCTATAAAAGGGTGGTGTGTATGTGCTTTGAAACCGTAAATCTGAATCCCAATCTCTAAAAAGCATAGCTGTAAGTAAGATTAAAAAAACAAAAAATTCCTGAAAAACCTTTAACAATGAACTGACGCGCATTTGGTACGCTTGCATTACAGCATGCTGGTTTCTTTGTGTCTGTGTGAAAAAAGAGACACTGAGAGTACACTTAAGACCTGGTCAGTTCACAGCTACAGCAGTAATACACCCATTTTTTCCCTCTCACCCTTACAAACTACCTAGACCTCAAAAACACCTATGTGTTAATGCAGCCAACATGCTTTAAAGCGTGTATTACAATTACCACCTAAGTGCCATGTTGCATTTTTCCCTCCCATTGGATTTTAACTCACAAAAAAAATAAAAGAGAGGAAGGAAAAATGAGAGGGGAAAGCAGTGACTTTCTGTCCTTACTCCCTGCCCTCAGTCCTTGACTCGCTAGATACTTCTGCTCAAATGCTTCATATTCAAATAAAATTGCCCACTTATATAAGCCATTTACTTCAATCAAAGCCAGATGTATATAGGACTGATCACATTAAAAGGAAGTAACTACACTTCTAATTGCAGGATTTACAAGCATGAGGTTTCTCTTCGTGGCTGAAAAGCTTGGCAAAAGACTTAGATTTGATTACAGTAAAGCTTTCTATTGCTGTGATTGCTCATGTTGTTATTCAAGCAGATAAACATACACAGAATTGGCAGAATTGGTAACATCACTCTATTATTAAGGTTGTGTGACATTTCCCATTTTAAGACCTCAGATTCAGCTGCTTATAGCTTAACCACACTTTAAACACTTGGTTGAGTTTTCTTTGGAAATTTTAGTCCAAAGAGACCAGTCATTAAAGAACATGAGGCTGTTTGTCAGCTTTCAAAATACTAACAGCTTTCTTTAAAAATAGCTTTATTGACCCACTCTTGAGGATAAGGACTGAAAGTCTGGAAGAATGTGGTCTGCATTTCAGGACTGTGGTTTCCAATGTCTCCAAGAAAATTATCCTTAAGCTGAAGTCTCCTCCTGCTAGCAGTCTCCTGAGCTGTCAGGAGCAATCCTGGTGAGTGCTCTTCCCCCTTTCCCATGATCCTTTAACCATGCACGAGATGTCCCCATGGAGTCCCTGTGCCCCGTCTCAGCTTTATAACCACTGACAGCACTGGACATCTACTGCTGACATGGGATTTGATTCAGACTTGTGGAAACACATGAGTGCAACTCATGTCATGGTCGCTTTCTGCTGGTCCGGAAACCAAATTATGGGAGCAGAGAAGCTCTTACGTGCTCTCATCACGTGGCTGTGGTTGGCAGGGCCCTCTGCGTCCATCTGCTCCAACCCCAGCTCCAGCAGGGTCACCCAGAGCAGGGTGCCCATTGCCAGGTCCAGCTGACTTCTGAATATCTCCATGAAAGAGACTCCACAGTCTCTCAGTGATGTTTCAGAGCATCTGAACTATCTGTGCACTCTCTTGCAGGCTGAGATGGCAGTTTTGTCCTCCTGCTACAATACGTTCACGCTCCTAGGGCAAACAAAGCGCCACTTTAACAATTCCCCCAACAGGGCCATAATGTTACCCTATTTCCATAGCTGCACAGTAAAAGGCACTCAGAGGCAGCTTTTCATTAATAGTGAACAGTAGGCATTTCCACTGAAAGGAAGATCTCACAACAGGAATGCTATTACCGAGATTGTATTTTAGATGATCAATTTATGTAAATTGTGTGTAAATTAGACATTGGCCCTTTGATTTCTGGCATGTAGCCAACAACTTTAATGCTATAATGTTGGGTAACCTTTGTTTGACTGTTTTCTTTTTAAGTCAGCAACAAATCTGAGCTTTCTTATTCTCTCTCTTAATTTCCTTGTAAAGCACGGTAGGGTCTTTTAAGAAAAAGGATGTTAACAGTATGTGAAATCTGCTCTGTAAAATTCAAATTGAAGGACTGATTTATTAAAAGAAATCCTGCTATTATTCCAAACATTCACTGTTCAGGAAAAGACCACAATTCTCCAGAAACTTTAACAGGAGGAAAATACCATATCAGAGGAAGGAATCATAGGAAGAGGGGAAATGATTTCAAACTAAAACAGGAGAGATTTAAATTGGAGATAAGAAAGAAGTTTTTTTTACTCTAAGGGTAAAGGCACTGACACAGGTTGCCCAGAAAGGTGGTGGATGTCCCATCCCTGGAGACAATCAACATGAGGCTGGACAGCACTCTGAGCACCTGATGGAGCTGTAGGTGCCCCTGGTTCATTGCAGGGGGTTGGACTAGATGGTCTTTAAGGGTCCCTTCAAACTCAAACCATTCTATGATTCTATGATTCTGTGAAAGCATTAGTAAAGAGATCTTGATCCTTTCAAATGCTCTGGGACTGGGGATGAGATCTCTGCTGGCACAGTGCATTTTAAAAGTCTATTTCCCCCAAAAAACTGCCATTTCCTTTCTTTAGATTATAAAAAATAAAGATTCATTACATTTTATTCTATTTAAAATAAAATCCATCCGCTAACATCTATGTCAAGAAATATGTCTTGTGACTCTTAAATGCACACTGCAATTTGTGGCTCTGTAACCAGCATTTGCAGTGCTGTTGGGCTCCATGGAATTTAATTACAGGATCTTTTTGTGCATGTAGGACACTATCAACAGAACTGTTTTGCTTGGTGGAAACAAAACTGCCCACGACTTCTCCTGAGGGGCTGGGCTACAGAACTGCCAACATGCAGTCAGGGCCCATTGCGCTAGAATGATGGCTTTATAACAACCTTGTATTTACATACACTGCTGAGGCAGTAAAAACAGCAAACAGATTTTGGAGCGGCAGGCAGCCGAAACATCCCCGCAGGGCACATGCCCCTCGCCGAGGCAGGAAGGCAGGCAAGTTAAATCAGCTCCGCGACTGCGTTCCAGCAGCAAATTACGTTGACATGAGAACCGTGCCTGCCCATTCCAGTAATAAAATGGGTCCATTTTCAAGAGTCCGCCCAACCTTCAGGTGGTTTCCCCATCCCGCTGCTCCTCACAGTGTGAATGGGCATGCAGAGGGTGCTGGGAAAAAATTCAATTGCTGAGAAACTGCAAAACAGTTCCTCAGAAAGGTTTTAATTTACTCATCATGAGATCATTGAGCAATACTGTAATAGGCTCAAACAAATTCAATACAAGGAGCTGTTCTCATGCTCCCTAGGATGATGGCTTGAGGAATGGTTATCCTCATTTATTAAGCATGGAGTCTCAATCAAAGCGACGCTACGTCCATATACATGGAACAGATGTATTTCCTAGCGATTTACATAGTCTTTACATTGGAGAAGAGGTGGCTGACTGAAAGCCAACCATCCAGAAGAGAAGTGAGCTGAGATCTCAGCATCAGAAAATCCATAGTGTTGGGCCTTACTCTATAATGACAAAAAGTCTGTCTGACAGTCGATTTTTTCTCAGATCTCACCAGATTTCAGCTCTGAAAACTAAATTAAATTGTTCTAAAGTTTAAGGATTTACTGAAGTTTAAGAAAATAAACACAGTTCTGTGAACTGCACCTTCATAAAAATACCTCAGTTAAAAGTACCGCGCAGGTTGGGCACAGAAAATCTCAGTTTACGTGAAGAGTTGGGAGGACCTCCAAAGACCCTGGCGGCATAAGTACGTGGTGGCATGGAGAAGACTGGGAACACATCCTTCAGCCTCCTTCAAAACCACTGGATTCAAAGACATCCCAAGTAACAGCCAAACCCTCAACCAAGAAGTAGTGCTAGAGAGTGAGTGCAAAAAAACACCTGCCCCTGGGGAACCAGGAGGGAAATAAGAGAACAAAGCTGAAAACAACTGAAAAGCAGAAATTACTCTTATGTGTATGAGGGAACTACATGGGCACAGTTAAGCAGAAAGCCCTGGATAATGGTTAAAAGGTATTTTCCTTTGGGAAACATGACCTAAAATACCAAAAGTAAGTGAATGGAAAGCTCTGTGCGTGTAGAAGACCTCCCTGTTGACTATTCTCCTTTTATGAACTAAAAAATGTCCTAATCAGGACATGGGGACTATCAGACCTTGTCAGCAAACTAAGGCAACATTTTAGCTTGCCAGAAAAGATGAACAATGCTTTCTGCTAATACAGTGCAGGAAAGGGGGCAGGAAAGCAAAAATAGAACAGCCCTACAAGAAGGGTCCTATATGTATGCCATTTGCTATTTACCCACTAAGATGTTCTTATGGTTGGGGTATGTTGTGCACTAGATTAGTTTACTACTAGTTTTATTACATTAGATTAGTTTACTAGTTTACTACATTAGATTACTATGCAGTAAGTCACTAAAACTACATGCCGCCATATAACCACTGGATAAGAAACTCTAGCACTGTTTAAATCAATGCCCTATAAACTTTGGTATTAGACCCTGAAGCACTCAGGCTTCCAAGGAAGCTGTAAGTACAGTTCGAGGGGGTTTATAATGGTGCAGACTCACTGTTCTTCATGCAGACATGGAATGAAATTACTCACAAAAGGACCAAGGTGTTTGTAGACAGCTCAGTAATTATTTGTGACAGCTTCAGAAACAGAGAAGGGCAGCAGTACCATTGCATCAGTGATGGACGTTCGAAATCACCATCTTTGTGTATAACCTTTGCTGCTGTAAATGGATCCTGTAAAATCCAGCTGAGAATTACAGTAATTGTAATTCTATTGGTTTCTATAGAAATAGGATTATCCTAACAGTCAATAAATCAATTTCCTTTTGGAACACTAATGCAATGAGAAGGAGCACGGTTTCACCATTATTTATAGAGCAAACAGCTTTTACACAATTTGCAATATCTATCTGAGCTTTATAGAGTTCATGAGACTTTTTCAAGCAGGCTGCTGCATTAAACCATCTCCAACAATAAATTGTAGAGGAAAACGAGGGGGAAAACCCATAAAGCAATGCAAAACATTTACCACCAGATGGCACGCTGGTACAGGTGCCGCCGTTCTGGCAGGGATGCCTTTCACACGCGTCGGGGTACAGCACGCAGCCGAGTTTCAGCTCTGTCAAGCCAACCACTTCTGCAAAGCTGCTGCGCTTGTTCTGCAGGGGCAGCTCGTTGTTGTTTAGGACGACGGAATCCAGGCAGCCCTGGAAGCCGCTCAAGACCTGCGTGGTTCTCTTGTCGGTCAGGCTGCGGACGTTATCCACTTGGACCTGCGCTCCAAAATAGACGGAGCTATCCGTGCTGAGGGCCTGGAAATAGAGGGGGGCTTTGCGGCGCTCCACGTAGCTGTCGTCCAGGGACAAGCTCGTGAAGTTGCGATTCAGCTCCAGGAAAACCGAGTGCCAGCTGCCGTCATTGACAGCCCTGCCAGAAATTCCCAGGATCCCTGGGCCAGTCCCGCAGTCCAACTGGAACCACAGTTTGCCATCGACAATCTGTGGGAGGAAAACAGAAATCAAAGTGCTTCAGATTTCTTGTAATAAGCTCCCACAGAGAATGAAAACACAGGGGACTTCCGGACTCTATACAGTGCTAAAGATGGTCTTCTACATGGTGCTGAAACAACAAAGTGCTGTGCTTTTATCACAACCAACAAACACAAGGTAGTATCACTACTTAGAACATACCCAAAATCAGTTACTGTAGGCAAACTGAACATACGGAGAAAAATAAATATGGATGTGTAACACACAGCTCAGCGTGATGTGCACTTGGCCCTAACTTCAGTTCCTCTAAGGATACATACAGGGGAAGAGAAAACCAGTATGAACACTGAAGTTAAGCCAAGAGATGGTATGGCACCATTTAGGGGTGATAAGGCTAATGTGAAAGCATCTACCTTGCTCCAAGGAGCACTAAGGGTTAAGAAGCACGTCTGAAATTCTTGTGTATGAACATACCCAGTATAAGGAAAAATGAGACAAACTGGAAGCTATGGTACTTCCCCAGAGTTATATCATTGATATTAGTGATACTTGATGGAATGAGTCTGGAGTCCTGGGATAGATGAGTTATTCGACAGGTAATGAGGAGAAATCTCTGGTTCAGTTGTGCTCATTGCTATTGGCAGACTTCAACCTCCCTACCATAAATGGGGAATATCAGGCTGCTGTGGAAAGCAAGTCTGGGAAATTCCTAAAGCATGCTGAAAATCATAGAATCACAGAATGGTTTGGGTTTGAAGGGACCTTAAAGATCATCAAACTCCAAACCCTCTGCCAAGGGTTGGTTGCCACCCACCAGATCAGGCTGCACAATGCCTCATCCAACCCAGCCTTGAACACCTCCAGGAATGGGGCATCCACAACTTCTCTGTGACAATGCCTCATCACCCTCTGAGTAAAGAATTTCTTCCTAACTTCCTGTCTTAAGTACTGAGTGGGCTAATGAGGAAAAGTGCCCTCCTAGATCCGTTGTTTGAGAAAAGAGAAGGCTCACTGATGGCCCATGACTGCAAGCGTTCAAGATGCATTTGGATAACATCCTCAATATCATGCTTTAACTTTCTGTTTGCCTTAAACTGGTCAGGCAGTTGGACTCAATGGTCTTTGTAGGTCCTTTCCAACCAAACTATTCTAGTTCTAATTCTAATTCTAAGATTTTGGTTGGCTAGAAGTCATGTATTTTCCATTGAGGCTATACTATTAGCACTGTATATACCCCACATAAGATGGCTTTACTTTTTTTCTTTCTTCCTTTTTTTTTTTACTGAGTTTGTGGCTTTAGAGTGATTGCTATGATTTGTTCTGATTGAGACATTGGAACAAGTTGCCTGGAGAATCTGTGAGTGACCCATCATTGGAAATGTTCCAAGTCAGGTTGGACAGGGCTTCGAGCGGTCTCTTCTAGTGAAAGATGTTCCTGTCCATGGCAGGAGAGGAGGAACTAGATGATCTTTAAGATCCCTTCCAACACAACTATTGTAAGCTATTATGATTTTATGATTCCATGGTTCTATGATTTCACACTCTCTATCATGCCCCTCATTCAAGAGGGTGGTTATCAAGAGAAAGTGGCTGAGGAGTGCTAGGTAAGAGGCAGGGTGGAGCAGGGAGAGGAATGAGACATAGCTGTGCTTATCATTTAATCTGTTCATGCATCAACTGTAAAATAATACAGCCCTTCCCCTCCTGATAGGGAAAGTCTGTAAGTAAAATCTGTCAAGAACTGTAAAGGGGATAGAGTGATGAGAGCTGATGCAAATACCTACAGACAGAGCTATGAAACTCAGACTTGTGTTCCCTTTAATCTGAAGTTCTTATCCAGGGGAAATCTGTGCTAGCATGCTGGGGCAGGCAAAGTGCAGAGAGAGGGAATGGGTATGAAGTGCTGCTTTCCTGATCAGCAGTTTATCTGAAGATTTTAGGTTTCTCTAATAGATGGCAGATAAGTTTAAAATGGCTGTCAGGGTTAGGAGATAATTTCTTATGACACGTTAATTGGATTCAAGATCTCTGAAAGCTCTTGCAATTATTTTACCTTTATGTCATGCTCTAGGAAGTATTTATTCCTGCAAATCCCATCTCAAGACAGTTCTGTCCCATTATTTATCCCCCTGAAAAGTTCAGATGCTGCGTCCTTTTTCAGCCCTCCTTGCAGCACACATTGCACTGTGCACTGGTTCACCCATAACATAACCCTACTGCTCTCCTCTAGAAAAACAAGAGGTGCCAAAGATGCCAATGGATCATAGGTCAAAAACACAAGAACACACCACGGCTTTGGCATGGCTAATGCAGATGTGGGAATGCTGCATTTGGTCCATCTTTGGCCACTTTTGGCTATTTCTGGCATGGCTGACTGCACAGTTATTTAAAACTGGGATAGCTAGAGACATCCTTTGGCATGTGTATAAACTGGTGCTCAAGCTCTTCTCTTGCAGGCACTCTGAAATGGCTTGATGATAAGTGAGATGCTATCCATCCATAGGAGTTGTGATCATGGTTTCCAGTAAGCGAAGATCTGAGATTGCACACTTAACTCTAGGAAAACAAATACTCCTTGAACTGCAGTGTGAGTATTGTTTGCCATTTGCCAGTGCTCCAACCTGATGCCTCCACTAAGCTTGAGTCTATATCATACATTAAAGCAGAAGTTCCTTCTTGACAGTCATACTGTCAGCCCTTGGAGGTTCACAAAACTATCTGGAGAAAAAATATGGGTAAAATCTTGCGTTCTGACATTTCCTGGACTTTGTGTCTCTCCTTTCCAGATCTCAGTCTCGTGACCATCTTGAATTTGAACTAGGCTGTAACCTCAAGTCAAGTGACATGGGACAGATGGGATATTACTGCTCAGCTTACCACACTGCTCAGCTGCTCCACAATTGCTTGGACAAGGTCAAAATAGAGATGCTGAACACACAGCATTATTCCTGCCAATGTCCACAACCTAAAATATCCTGCATAACACCAGGGATGAACAGAATGTAGTAAGAGCCAGAAGAAGAAGAATTAGGTCCTGCTACTGGCAGCTGGCTATTTTGAAGTCTATGACCAGTAGGATGTAATGAAATTGAGAAGAAATGAGATCTATGATTGTAACACAATATGTTTGAGGGGTGGATATTGCTTGGTACTCCCACAGCTCAATCAAAAAAGGCTAATAAATGTGTAGAAAAGTAAGTCTGGAACATTTTTCATCTAAAATCTTTTCTTAAAGGATTCAAATCTCATCTGTCAACTATTTCTGAAGATTTAAATTGGCCCTATTAACGCATCTGCTCAGGAGGAATCTTAGTAAACAAGATGCCTCGATAAACTGAGATGGTTTTCTCTAGAGATTGAGCAATATTCTTTTCACCCTGTGCAGCAAAACAGTCCACATCCTTGAAAATGCTGCTCAGAAAGTATGGTCTGTCTCAATAGGAGTAAAAATTATGCAGAAAAATACATGCCAAGATACTACACTTTGAAAAATGGCCATCATCGGATAAGCAGTTAACTTTCTTCTTATTCTAAAGGCTTCTTCCTATGGAAACTATACTACTGCTTGTGTATAGTATACATATACCTCCCCTAAGACTACTTATACCCTGAAGGACCTACTGCCTGCATGCCTATTACCGTTATTCACAGAACATGCTTTTCCAATTATCTTTATAAATACAACACCACATATGAGCACCTGGGATAAATATTACAGCATTTATATACGGGAAATGATGATCTAAAAGATCTGTAGTGCAAATATGTTTTATACATCTTTCTCATTCATTTCTTTTTCTTTTTACACGCAGATGATCTGACACACATCTGAAATGCTGTGCTTCCTCCTTTTTATTAAAAAAGCACTAGCAACCCCAAACTTAGGCTAGAGTGAAAGATGGGAAGGATGGTTCAGCACTTGCAGTGCTAGCCTAAGACATGATAGATATGCATGGGAATCCAGACTCTGCAACGCTCTTCCTCTGGGAGCTCAAGCAAGTCAATAGTTTCAGGTCTCCATCAGTAAAACAAGGATAACGTCACTTCCCTACCTTACACCAGCACTTCACAGATAAACACATTAAAAGCTCTGACATGCGCAGAGCCCCCTAGCACTGGGAGCATAAAAATACTCTCATTAAATGGATGGTCATAGACCTTGCTATAGCAGGGCAGGGAGGAAATGTTTGTCCTTTGCTGGCCCCATGCCTCTAGCAGGAGAGGGGAACCCTGAGAGCTCCTGTCCTGCCTGCTTAACAGCCTGGTTGGCCAGCGAAGAGAAAGGTTCTCTGCTCAAAAGGGCAAAATGATGTCTCCTCTCCTAAGCATGAAGAAGTCAACTGCAGATCTTTGATTCAGCAGTTAATCTCTGGTGTTCCCACAACTCTGCATAACCACTGTGATGTTGTGGCACTGCTTCATCCTCAGAGGGGAATCTTAGTTTAATAGACCAGACCTTGGAATCAAGAAAAGCTGAACTTTGAGTTAACTTCTGATCAAATGAGGTACATGTAAAACAAATTGCATGGAAATCCCATAAGAGGCCCACCAAGCTTCCAGATGACCTCCTCTTTCTGGGCTCAGTTACACTGTCTCTCATTATACTCATTAGGAAACTGAGGTTAATATCCACTTAAACATGTATGCTGTTATAGACACAGAGTTCCTCACCTACACAAAATGAGTGGAGAAGTACAAAGAACAGAGAAGGCTCCAAAAGGTGATGCAATCTGTTACATTTCAACAGTTTCATTCAGTGAGCAAAATGGAGCCAAACACATATTGTAAATTATATTAGAATATTAGCCTGGCTAAGATGTTTGGCTAACATCCATGTTTGTGTATCAACATAGGTAATAAAACGATCAAATGGTTCTTCTGAGACCACGTTAGGCTCTCACAGTCCATCTGCAGTCACACACCATGGATACAGTGTGCTGCCTACTAATCTATCTGGGGAAATATTTCGTTAGCTGAATTACATTTTGGGTTTGTTTGTGTAAAACAGTATATTTAATTAAAACGTTACTTGTTTCAACTCCAGCCATAGCTGGGATCATATCCAAGCTTCAGCCTTACCCAGCATAAGCCATGCAGCGGTAATGCATTAAAATGTATAATACATACTTAACTAAACCATGCAAAGTTTCCTATTAACTGCCTGGATGGGAGAACATATGCTTGCCTTTTACCATTAAATAGCTACGTTTCTGGCATAAACTCTTCTTTTACCTATTTTTAATCCTTTAAATTCTAGAAATCAAATTTAATCTCCATTATATTTCTTTAAAAAATAAATTAATTGAGGAATTTTCTCCTGGGATGGCCTCATTGTGCTTTAAATTTGTTAACTCTTGTTTCTCCCAGATAGAAGCTCCATCAGGGAGCATCGAATATGGACTTTGGAAATAGTGACACAGTTTTATGCACACGAAATCTTTCCAAAAAAAAAGAAAAATCTCATTTTGCTCCAATTGTCTTTAAAAGCAGGAGTGCACGATGCAAAAATGGCCAGCCTCTCAAAATCGATGGATGAGTCGCTTTATTTGAAACAACTGAATAAATAACACCCTTATTATATTGCATCAACACAGCGTAGCTGGTAGGCTTTCAGCAAAGTAGTAGATGAGCAGTTTGCTCTACAGAATTGATAATTCATCCGAGGACACTGTGTTATGATTATGAAATATTTCTATCCCTAGAGTTATCATAAATGTATGAGATCCCCAAATTAAGCTGGTCATTTAAACAGCGAAAACCATATTGCAGCATTAAATTTTAAATAGACTGCAATGGAGGAGACTTGCTTGAAAAAATCAATGCCACTACATTCCCCAGCAGTGCTGTTGTTTTCCGCCTGTTCTCCCATGGGTTTGTACTACACGGTGGGTCTAAACTTCTTCCAGCTCTACCTTTGTTTGGGCTCAGTGTTGGTGCTAGGCCCTCTGGTGCTAAACCATCAAGACACTTAAGTACCTGCTTAAAATTAAGTTATGTGAGTCGTTCCAATTGCCTTCAAATACAGGAAGTTAAGCAAGTGATTAAGTGCTTTGCTGGAGTGGTGCCAGGGTGCTCAAAAGAGCACAAGATCCCATTTTTTATCCTCTATTTGGAAAGCTTCTCCTCATGTTTAATTTAATTGAAAGCAATGCTCAAATGATAACAACTTCACATTTATAGACCTCTAATTAATCTACTTGATGGTCTCGTTTCTGAGTGCTTCCCTATCTCACAACATACGTATCTGTTTAAAATAAAATGAAAAAAAGCTCAACCTCTGGGTTACAAATGAAAATATATGCTTGGAAAGTTTAAGGCTAACTTACTTGGAAACACCTCAGTAAGAGATCCCAAAGTGCAGTTCATAAGCCAGGTGATATCCCTGAAGAGCCCTGCTATGGCTACATCCCTTGAACACACCACCACTTGTCTGCCACAACGGACCTTTGTGAGACCTTACTCTGATGTTCTTTGCTAAATGAGCTTCATGAACAAAATTAGCAGTTCCTGATAAAGTGAAGTCACATTGCCACAAACACATCAAATGTAATACTCTTCTTTAAACGTCATGCTTACATAATCCAAGGGACAGACCTGGGAAAAAGGACCTACCCCACTACAACAGCAAGTCCTTCGCTAACCTCAAAGATGAAAAGCAAAGCGTTAGGGTTTAAACAGGGATTTTCTTGTGTCATTCCCTGCCTGATGCATTGAAGATAGTGGCACTCTTGTACCTACAGCACTGCATACATAACCTCTCCTATTGAATGTCTGAGGTGTTCAGAGATCTTCATTAAGTGTCATGAGATGGGTTCAGATCTGGAAATCCCTCCTTATCAGCTAGGAAGTGAAAAAGAGGTTGAGCTGTGAGGCAGGAGCAGAACATCAACTGCTCTTGTCACTGCTCCTTCCATTATCATTCCTTCTTCCCAGCATCTTTCAAAGCAAACTGATTAAGTGATTGTGGGAAGCCATGACCAAACCCACAAAACTCCTAACCCATAACTAAAAACCCAACCCAGACAACTGCAGTGATGAGCTCTCTTATTTATTTTTATGTAATAACACAGATTTATCAATTTAGAGGCAAAATCCCCAACTTCAAATGGAAATTTCCATTCAGTTGCCTACAAGCCAAACATCAGGGAACTTCTCCAGGAATTGAACAGCCTGAGCTCAATCCATTAACATCAACATATCTCCCATTTTCAGGCTGAAGCACTATCCAGGCGATATGGGAGTACAGGTGGCAGGAAAGGGAAGGAGCAATGCCAGTACCGAATCCCAGCAACTGGGTCTATTCCCAGCATACCGTCAAACAAGCTTTATGAGATGTCTGGTTTCCAAGCAAACTTAGGTGGTTGGCTTAACTGAAGCAATTCTGATTCTTAGCATGCCTCCTCCTAAAGCCTGCGTTACCTGTGGACTCAGGGCTACTTCCCTGAACAAAGCTCTGAGGAACTGCATATAGGATTTTGCTGTGGAAATCCCTTTACTTTTCACCAAAGCAAAGGTTAGGATTTTTACATCCATCCATACTTTCCATAAAATCAGGAATAATAGCAATGATAACAAAAACGGTAATAATTTAATCACTTAAAATAAACTAGGTGGAAAGGCAGGTGGTGTGCTTGCACTGCAGAATCCAGTCTTTATAATATTTGAAATAAAATGTTATCTGGAACAGGCATATTTTTTACAACATCGTTGTCCTGATCTTCTTGACTCCCTAATTATGACAGTTTTATACACTAAACTCTTAACAAAATAAATTCTCCTATATTCACTCTAACACCATGTATCATCTGTGTAAGATCCCCTATTGTTTTCAAGTGGCATCTTTCAGAAGGGCCATTTGTTTTTTTCCCCAAGCGTTTTTCAAAACTAATCTGCAATGTTCTTTACTGATAAGTATCAAGAGCAACCACAATGAAGGCTCCAAAGAAGGTCTCTAAGCTTTGTCTTGTACAAATCTCAGCACTGCTGAGAATTCTCAGAGAATGAAGGACAATATTCCTGCTCATGAAATATTTCAGTTCAACAGCTATAAAATCATTTGTTGCCCATTAATAACTCATCTAGCAATTTTAACATTACCTAAGCATTCAGCCAAAAGAAATCTGAAGATTGCAAATGCAGATATAAAAGGCGCTGTGCCATTTTTCCCGCTGTTGAATTACAGCACATGGCTGAATTACAACAGTCAGCATCTTTGTTTTGTACCCTAGAGACTCTAGCAGAAATACTATACACAGACTCTTGGATGAGCCCAGCACTCCCTTTCCATCCAGAAGATATTGTCACTCTACAAAAACCCAACAAAGAACAGAAAGCTTATCAATTAAATAATGATTGGCAATCAATCTCCAGCTACTTCATGCCTCTCTAGCCAATTTTAATTCACAGAGTGTAGAATCTACTTATTCAGTAGGAGAGATGCTCTAAGCAGTTGGTTTCTGGAATTAACAGCAGCATGGGCATATTCTCTAACCACAGGCATGGACACAGGGGAAGAGAAGCTATATCAGCATGTGTCTCTTTGACTATATGGTCATATAAATGGACAAATCTTACATCTTGAGCAGATCAGCTGCTGCATGCTGATACATATAATATTCTTAAAATGAACAGCACCCAACTGAGCATTTTCCAAGTAAAGTACCACTAACAAGCTGGGTTTTGGTTGTTGTTGTTGCTGCCACTGTTGAAACTGCTGTTTTTCCCTGTTAGTATGAAACAGATCAGACTTCATCTTCTCAAACAACAGCTGAAATGAGAACAACATTCCCCAAATCAAGAGCCAACAGAAAACATGTAATCAAGAAAAATAACTGCAGGAAAGATAAGTTATTTTAATTACCTTCAGAATTATACAGGGATTCGCTCTGGTGTACATTATAATCCCATTGCTTTGCAGGGTTCGCAGACGTAGAGCCAACTTGAATTCCTCTTTCTTGCTATTTTCAGAAACACGGTATTTAATGTAACTATTCCCAGCAAAGCTAAGGGAAGTGTGGCCTGAAATAACCATTTTGAAAAGACACACGTTCTTTTAGTGACACACAAAATATTCCTCAGCCATCAAGCTAATTAAAGAATTTAAAGAGCTAATAAGAATCTATAGAAAGAAACTTGTAAATAGCACCCAACTTTGATGGGAAAAAAAGCTTGCACCTACTACAAATATAGACTGCATTTTTTCAGGGAATTATTTTTCAGTGGAGAGGGACAGCTCTGTTTCTCCATACTTACAAAAAAAAGTGTTTTCTTCCAAGCATTCAGCATTTGTAAGGCTATCTACCCCTGACTGCACCTACCTCTCCTCACTTGATAACACAGGGAGTCCAAAATGGCCAACCTGTACCTCAGGCAGTTGAGTTACAAGTAGACAGCCAGGTGTGGGCAGATGCCCGTCAAACCTGTATAGTCAGTTCCCTGCAAGCACTGCCCAGGACCACAGTGAAACAACATAGTATTTCCTGTGTTTTCTTGGAGAAAACACCCCGTGCCCTGTCATACAGCCCCGGCTCCACTGATGTCAATGGAAGGCTCTTCTCCATGGGCTCTGTACCACACCGTGTGTATTCCAGGTACTAACACAGCTGCAGAGAACTGATAAATATCCTGCAAGCTGCTTTTTGGGACACTGCAGTGTTTTCATTAATAAAAACTGGAATTTTGGTAATCTAAATTACAAGCAGAAGAGTTTAGTACAGAGCTTTGTCCATTTTCAAGGCAACATCTGCCGTAACACCTTGAGAAACAGCCCTTTTTTTCTCAGCAGCCTGTTTCACTGATCTGGGATTGAACCAAGTCAGTTTCAACAGAAACTGCGTTATGGTCTTCATACAGCCTTATATCTAAAATTGCTATGAAGAGATATGCTAAGTGCCAGTGCAGGGAAAGGCTAAGCAGTACATCTTCTGTTGACTTCAGTGGCACCTCTACCTACAAAAGAAGAATGAAAAAAGCACTTTTTTCTTCAAGTACATTCCCCCTTCCCGCTGTGATGTGCACCTGAGCATTCGCCAAGCTTCCCCGGTGGGCACTGGCAGATGAAGGGTCTCCGGTTAGCTTCGTACCCCACACACTGCATGTCCTCTGGGCACGGCTTCTCCAGACAGGGATCATTAGACCCTGGGCACAGTCCTCCTGCAATAAGTTAAAATACTGTCAGGAACACAGTGTGAAACAGGATCTTTAGCAGCACAGGAGTAATAAAAGAAAGACAATTATTGATCTTGAACTTCACTACAAGCCAAGCATGGCTTAATAATAACAATTAAATTAAAGTAATCTGGGAAGAGATGCCCTTCAGACAATTACTTAGCAAAATATCGTTATGATTCCTACAAGGGTGCCCTAAAATCCATAGCAAAATATTATGAGAACCAGCTGTTTTGAGCAGTAAGTGGTTATATATTGGTGTTGTGATGCTCAGGCCAGTCATTCAGTCACAAAGCCTCCTGTACATGGAATTTGGGGATACCAGGAAACAAATTACTCGATGCTGTGCTCTCCTTTAGCCTCAGCACACTCATGGGAAGTAAATTTTAGGGAGTTCCACAGGAGACAAAATAAGAAAGTCCGGCTGCAGTGACAAGTGAACATTTCATCTTTGCTTCACAGGACACGTTCCCAGGCTAAGCACAAGGCACAGGCAGACTAGCCATGTACCCACATTCCTCTGACTTTTTCTGAGACCTCACAGGCTACTGTACATCCTTCCCAGGCTGCTAAGACTCCTTCCTTCTGGTTGCGACTACACAACTTCTGTTGCATCTGCAATTCTATATGTCCAGGTAGAAAAAATAATAATAGAGAATTACTTGCTAAAAATTCAAAGAAATTGTGAGAATAAAGAATGAATTGACAGTATTTCTTGATATTACCCAATGGAGGAAAGAAGCAGCTTAATATTTGAAATAGCTAGCTGCCACTGGTGATTACAAATGGACCAAAGTATTAATGTCCTTCTGTATTTGCGGAAAGCAAAAATTGGATAAAAATAATATGAATGCTACTGACAGCTCTTTCCTAAAAAAGAAATCATAATATGAAATCAAATCCTGCCCAAGAAGGTGGGAATTCAGAACCACTAGTGACTTCAAAAAGGTATTCAGATGCAGGAACAGGTGTATACAGTATTTTAAATTTGCTTAGAATACCACCATGTCACACAATTGCATTAAGGACCTTTGAAACCTCCTACATTTAAACACGTAACGTGCTGAGCACATCAAGGGTTTGCCTGAATACCAGTCAATGTCAAACTTCTCGGACAAAACTTCTTTACAACTGTGCAGAGTGTCTAAATGTTACAACTGCCCCAATCTTAGAATTTTTGCCATCACTTTCTACCATATTGCAAAACACAGTACAACTACTGATGCTCAATTTAGGAATTCTCCTATGAATTTCTCAACCGTTAACCTTTTGTTGATTGTAATAAAGAGTTTAGTACATTTGGGGTCAGCCTCTACCTCTGGATGCTTGTATGCAACTGTTATGAAAGTATACTCCTTCAACTGCAGGAAGAGGCATCCACGTCATTGCTTCTATTGATTTGCAGTCAGGGCTTGAACTGAGAGAGAGTCAACTGCTGGAATCAGATTTTTGCTTATCAAATTCATTTATTTATAGTAATAAATGCAGGCGATGATTTTAATGATAGAATTTCAGCCCCTCCCTACCCATCACTTTCTGCATATTGGCCATTCTTGTTTATTGCAGAACCTCAATCGTATTCAAATACTATTTTATTTTTTGAGCATATGCATTTTATTTACAATTTATACAAGAAGAAATCAACCTGTCATAAAGTACATCTCCCAGAGTAATGGAGGGAAGAATTTTATTACTTTCACACTGTAGTACAAGCCAAGCAGGGTTCATTCAGAGCACGGCTGAAATTAGCTGGTACTATAAGTATTTTCTGGAAAAAGAAAAATTGCTGCTGCAGGTTCAAAATGGACACAGGCTGACTACAAATATGGAAAGGACTGTAAATGCCTTGCTTCATGTACAGCACAGTCAGTTCAATCCTTAACATCCCCCCCTCCTTTGTCAAACATTTGTTTGAGAGGTCTGTGCAGTAAACCATTTACAGTACTGCCTGTAGCACTGTCAGAAAATGACAATCTTTATTAATCAGTTTAGTAGGTAACATTAACAGCTGCAATATATGGCCACACCTTAAGTCTTACCAAATCAAGAAAAAAATATCATTTAATAGGATTCAACACTGGAGAAATTATATTCTATTCAAAGGTCTACAGAATTTAACCAAGAATACAATGTTTTCTATAGCTTATTTTTTTCACTAGTTCTCTGGAATTCAGTAGCAAATAATTATTATTTCTGAAACTATATTGTATGGTTGAATATTTCATTGGCTGGCTGGCATGCTTTGCATGGTTCTGCAGACTCTTTTAATTTATTGTTGTGTGGCAAACACTCAGTGCTCTGCTGTGTGCATGGTACCTCTCTTCTCTGAACAGGCTTCAGCCTTTTGTGAGGCTGTAATTTAGGTACGCTGAGTGCAGCTGGCAGACAAGTCATTTGGAGGAAAGCTCTACTACACATCAGTGTGGAGCAGAAAGGGACACCGAGTTTTCTCAATGAAGCTCCACAAATGTTCATAACCCCTAACCTATGACTGCGTCTTTGTCACGAAGCAATAAAGCAGTAGGTTGTGTTGTTATCCATCTCTGTCAGTTTTTTAGCTGATTCAAGCTCTGATTTGTACTTTGGAGTCATCCTTCCACAGTCAAAAAATATACAGAAAGGATCTAACATATTTAGTATATCTGAAAATACACTAAAGAACTGCTTATCCTGGCAGGCCGAGAATAGTTCTTCTGCTAAGCTACAAGCAAATCAACTTTGTATTCATTGTACTGCAGCAGGATTTCATAGCTGTCAACTAAGTTTTAAAATATTCAGAGCTGGGAGAAGAAATGCTTTGTGCCTGTCTGTATGGTTATAAGCACAGAAGTTACAAAGCTGCATTACTGCGTTGCTCAAGCTAACACGCATTTTCAGGCTGATTTCACAACTGTACGAAGCAAAATAGTGAAATCGTTCAAGGGTGCGTTGTCCACATCAAAGATTTACAGCCCGAGTTTAAAAAATTCTTCTTCTAATGTTGCATTTCCACTCTGAAGAACAGTCCATTTACCATTCAATAGCGATTGAAGAAATATGGATTTGAATTAATCACTTTTTTTCTCTAGGCAAGTCCAGAATATCCACAGTGTTCCCCTTAAACTCACATTAGTATTAGTAGAGCAGTTCTCTGCAAGGTATCCCAGAGACACGTGGTGTAGTGTCACCCGGAGCATGACAGGGAAGGAAGAACTGGGCCACTTGATCTTGACAAATCACCTGCAGTTTTAACTCTCTGAATGAAGGTACAATTATAAAGCCATGCTGGAGCTTGAAGAGCTGCATCCTGTGGAAAGCCCACACAGGATCAGTTCAGGAAGGATGGCATCCCATGGGACAGAGGCACGTGGAGCGGAGAGTGATCGTGGAGGAGCAGCAGAGGCAAACCGTTATGGACTGAACAGAGCTCCCATTGCCCATTGTCCTGCACTGCTCAGGGGGAGGAGGTAGGATGGGGGGAAGGAGTTTGCAGTTTGCTGTTAGTTCCCACTACCCTAATATGTTATTAATCATCAATACATTACATTATTTCCCTATGCTGAGTCTGTTTTGCCCTTGAAGATAACTGGTGAGTGATCTCCTTGTCCTCATCTCAGCTCATGAGCCTTTTTTTCAACATATCTTCTCCCTCTTTTCTTTTGAGGAGGGAGCGTGAATAAATGGCATGGTGGAGCTTAGCTGGCCATGAGTGTGAGACCACCACAAGTGGAGAGGGAAGATGATATCTGTATTCTTGTTTAGCTCCAATTTGTGTTTTTGTTTTGGAGCGTGGTGACCAGGTATTTTAGGTAATGACAACAGTATACTTACAAATTCATAAACCACAAACCTTGTTCTGCACACGTCAGCCACATGTTTCATTAAGCTCAAAGGCACCTGGAAAACACTCGGTTGCATAGTGTGCCCTAATGAATCAGAATTTCTCACAGTTTTAGAAGAATGGATATGTTCAACCACTACTTGATCACAGCTTTCCTTTAAGACCTAGGTGATAGATAGCAGTTTCCACTCTTCTCGATTCTATAGTCATGGCGCCACTTCATGCTTTGGCTCTCCTGAGTTTCATACAGGACACTGTGTTCTCAGAGTAGACCTTAGAATGGGGAATATTCTCAGGGAAAAACATCTCCTCCTACACAAGTGCAATGTTAGAAGGCCTGCAGTCAAACTGACCAAATCTATCAAATAAATCTGCAGGTCTTTGTTCCCAAACAATTTCTTCTTTACTCTTTCTTGCTGCCTTGCAGGAGAGCTCAAGACTACATGTGAGCTTCCTGGAAACAGGAAAAGCAGAGGAAGTCCTTTAAGGACAGGCTGAGAGAGCTGGGGCTGTTCAGTCTGGAGTAGAGAAGGCTGCAAGGTGACCTGAGAGCAGCCTTTCAGTATCTATAGGGGAGCTACTGGAAGGAAAGGCACAGACTCTTTAGGAGGGTCTGTGGTGACTGAACAAGGGGAAATGGTTTCAAGCTCAAACATGGGAGATAAAGGTTAGATATAAGAAAAAAATCTTTTACAGTGAGGGTGCTGAGACACTGGAACAGGTTACACAATGATGTGGTTGATGCCCTGTCCCCGGAGACTTTCAAGGCAAGGCTGGATCAGGCCCTGGGCAACCAGATCTAGTTGTGGTGTCCCTGTTCATTGCAGGGGAGTTGGACCACACGGCCTTCAGAGGTGCCTTCCAACCCTACGGATTCTATGATTCTATGATTCTAAGTTCAGAATCCTGGTGTTAGGACTGGGGTTGTACAGACTTTGGGATTCTTACCTCAATACTGCAAAATACTCAGGACTTCAAGAGACAGCATGTGTTCTGAGGACACAGACCACTTCTCAAGATTAGGTCATATATTAATACCACATCTTATAATGCATCACAGTTTATGATTTCTTCCTGTCAGAACATTCACAAAATGCTAGAAGTGGCTTCATAAAATCTGAATTGCCTGGTTTCACGATAAAGTGGTGCACGACTGCTATTCACTTGATTAAATAACGTGAATGTCCGCACTTCCGTTGAACACTTCTGGGTCTATTAGAAAAATTCTTTCAAACTATTAAGCCAGAACCATATTAAACACTTGAAATGGAATTCATCTCCTCTAACTTTAGGGCATGATTCATCTGACTGATTTTAGACATTCAAGGAGAGATTTATCACATCATTAAAAATACCTCATTCTTTCCACTGTCTGGAAATGGGGCCTGGAGTGACCAGCTCACATGTATATATATACCCACATTTGTCAAGATGATTTCAATCAAGTCTTCTCCCATAAACATATTAATGGAACCTCCATTTATAGGACTGTGTCACAGAATCACACTATAGCAAAGCAGCCTCAACAAAACCTGCCTATTTCCTCTGTCTTTGTCTTAACACAGAAGAATTACCTTGCCACATGAAGAAATAAAGAATTGAAATAGATTTCTGCTTCTGAAAAATGAGAATGTCATGAGAACTATTTATTATATATATTTACTCTGGTCCTCCTGTCTTTGCTTCCCACAAACACTGACAGATGTTTCCATACCTTATGTCACGTGATGGGGGATTGGCAATTGCATAGCCCCTGTAGCTACACTGAAACAAATCCCAGTTTGTTATAATATTTTTCATATAAACACAAGGAGAAGAGCCAGAAATCTAAGGAGACAGTCTGTTACTGGAAAAAATTACAGTTCCATTTTATTGATTTTAAAGGCTTAGATTGATACACCTGAACTTTCGTATCCTTCCAGAACGGAGCTGCTGATCATCAGAAGTTCACACACTGCCTGCTTTACAGTCTCCCTGTATTTTTATGTTAGATAACTCCGTTTGCTCACAAAGGTAATCTAGGTAAGCTACGCACAGCTGGCACGCATAAATTGTGCATATCTATGACATCTGCCAGTGGGTAAGTCTCTCCAAGTATGATACATATTTCAAGAATGAGTGAATCAGCTCCAACTCAAGCTTCTCTGGGTTATAACTGAATCAGACCACTGAAAACATACGGAATATTTTAATGGGTT
This sequence comes from Aquila spilogaster, assembly GCA_024606505.1. Lineage (NCBI taxonomy): Eukaryota > Metazoa > Chordata > Aves > Accipitriformes > Accipitridae > Aquila > Aquila spilogaster. The sequence goes on from JANHGO010000876.1 coordinate 26,082, forward strand.
TGTCATATTTCAAGCTATTAATATTTACTGGACTGGATCATTGAACTATGCTAGTAACAAGGAAAGTACGATGCTTTTATTATATTGATAATATCTTGCTAATGCTGTCTTGTAAAAGGAAGCACAATAGATGTATTCCGCTATTCTGTGCTCTTTTTCTTGCTTTGCCACATTTATGTCCATGTACAAAGGATCAAAAGAAGCATTTGGATTTTTCTGATCAAAGGAAGTATTTGGATTTTTCTGACTCTTTCACTGGGCCTACTCTTCACAAAAGTAGCGCCATACCCAAGTTCTCTAATTAATATATCCTCAGAAGTCTGTGTTAACCTAAGTGACAAAACACAGTATGTGTCTGTATTTATCTAAAGAGCAAGGCACTTCTCGTGGCTCCTTTGATTAAAAAAATTAGAAGTGCATAAAGTATTAACTAATGTGGAGAAGGGCAAATCATGCTTTCTTTTTTCCTTCCTAACAAGGTCTCTTATTTCTGTACAAGTAACAAGCACCAAGGCTTTCATCTGCCTGGTGATCGACATATCCAGATCAGCAGCTCTGGACACACTTTTGTTGGATGAAGGACTCAAGGTGCACAAGCCCACCCCAAGGCACCTGCATCACCAAGGAAAAGAGCAGCTCCAGCTCTGTGGGACCCTTCCAGCCTCCCAGCTGGACCACAGAACGCCCGCACCAATGGCTCCCAACTGCAGACTTCGTGGCCAGGATAGATGGTCCCAAGGCTGCGAACCACAGGCGGTAATTTTGGCAGCCTGAAATATTTTTTGAGGAATGACTGGTACACGACAGAAAAAATGGGAAATCACTGTCCCTGCTGAATTTTTGTGCTTCCTGTGCAAGTGTGCTGAGCATGGAGAAAGGAGAGAGCTGCTGGATCAGAACCGTACTGCTTTGTAAAGCCATTTTTGGGAGCCAGGCTAACAGATTACTAGGCACATCCACTCACTACTATTTTCTGAAGGGAATATACATCGTTATTGACTTTAATAAGTAGTGAAATGAAATTATACACAGTGCAAATCCTGGCTGCCAGAAAAACAATTTCTGACACAGCGAGGGCTATAGCCATCCCTATGGAGATGAGGATTTGTGATTTCTGGGTACATAAATGAGACAAAGCTGTGAGTTAGAGAATATAAAAAGTGTTTTGCAGACAATGCTGTTGCGCTGGCTCCGGGACTCGGCTCGGAGATATTGTGGCATTGTCCCTTTCCAACCTGTGAAAATCCCTTTTTATTTCAGAGCCTTTCATGTGTAACAAAAAGCCAAGTATTGCTACAAAAGATATATCTGTTCAGAACGTAGAATGCTATTACTTAAAAACTGACCAAATAGTCTGCTCTTGAATGTACATGAAAACAGCGCAGATGGAGAATTCTGATATTTTTATAGAACTGAACTCCTATGGCATTATTATTCATGTGCTGCAGGACACAAAGATTTCTGGTTCAGCTTTATGCATTAAGGCCTATTTTCATTCCCACTGAAGTTGATGGTATGACATGAAGTCCTGCTGACTGCTGCAGGGACAAAGGTTGGTCACAGAGACATGGCTACTGAATTCCTGTGCGGCTGTGTGTGTGTGTGTATGTCTGCATGTGTGCTTAAGATGAGGGAGACTTGGATGTATTGATTTTACAGCAGCTTTTTTCTCTGCTCTTAAATGAAGTGGAATGAGGAGCAAATAGCTTGGCAAACAAAAGAAACAGAACTATTATTATAAGCGCCTGAAGTGTTATTCTCCAAGTACAGAGCCACATGGAAGGCTGGCTGCCAAGTCTGTTTGTCATATATACCCCCATGAAATTGCTGACAAAACGTGAGGCATCCTGAAACCAGGACAAACCCCCACCCTGACACCCACTGTAGCATTAAGGGTCAGGAATAGCGCTTGGTATCAGTTACAAAATAAAATACTTCATTGTTTTCCACTCCTCTCTGTAAATACAGACTGGAAAAGTGCTTTGCACCTGTGTTGCTTAGGTCACGGGTCCTTTCCTTGGGGATTCCTGTGCACCACTGCAGACCAGGTGGCTCTGCCAGGACCACATGCCTGGTTTATTCCAGTGTTGGTGGAATGGTGGTGAACTGAATGGGAAACCACATCGCTCCCACTCCTCTCCTTTCCTCTCCCCTTCCTTCCCCTCTCCTGGAAGTTTGTTGATGGCTCAGAGCCTCCAGGAAAGCAGTCTTTGTCACATAAGGCCAAAGTTCACCAACTTCCATTTACATCAGTAAACACGAACAATTCTTCCTGAGCCTGAGAAATACATCAGCCAGTCGTGCTTTAACGGGCTGAATTGAAATGCCCCTTCTAATCTGCATCAGTGGGATAAAACCGATCCTATCGCATAATGTTTGAGGATGGGAGGGGACGGGGGAGCGGTACTCACCATTGCACATGCAGCGCACATTCCGGTAAAAGCGGGGGCACACAAAACTAATTCTTGCCGTGCTGTAGGTCATCAGGGAATGCGAATCAATAGATAGACTTTGCTCACAGTGTTGTTCCTGACAATCCAGTCCAGAGCAATTCTTCTCCAAGATAGCAGAAATACGAATCACATTTTCCAAGTGTCTCCTGGCATTGGTAAGCTTCTGAATCAAAAAGGCAGGCTTATAGAAACCGCCGCTGTGCATCTGAACTGCAAACAGCATGTCAAGCTGATTGCTGCCTGCCACCGGCTGAATGCTGATGATGTGCAGGCTGTCTTGCTTCTGGGAGAGCACCGCGTTTCGCAAGGTGCGCCTGAACCCGTGCATGTGAAGGCCCACAAAGTCTTCTGGGGAAACGTTCTCAAAGCGGATGGTGACGGTGTTCTGCAGCATTTCCTGAAGTAATTGCTCAACGTGGACTACAACATCGATGGGGACCTGGTACCGGCCATCACTGACAGACACGTTGAGGACATACTTGCCGTTATCGAGCCCTCCTAGGGCAATGATCTTCCCGTCGTGGTTGTTAACCTTGAACAAACTTTTCTGCTCTGATTTTAGTGTGTAAGTGAGGACATCATACACATCCTGATCTGTGGCGTGAATTTTTCCTATGACTCCACCTGGAAAATCATCTTCCATGGTGACAATGAAAATCTCCAGTGGAATGGCAGTTGGTTTGTGGATGCTTTCTTCGATAACCCTCACCTGAACGTAGGTGTGGGAAATCTGCTGAGGCTTCCCAGAGTCTTTTGCCTGATACAATTAGAAACAACAACAACAACAACCAAACAACAAAATGTAATACATATATAATGCAGCTGACAAGCAAAACTTTTTGCTCTATGTATTCAAGACTTTTTGCTATATGTTTTTCATAGCATCAATAATTCTGAAGACTTCTCAAAAGAACTTCCCAAACGCATTTGCAAAAAACATATGTAAAGAAATGTGTCATCCTTTTTTAGCAGTGGAACTTAAAAACTCTTTAGGGAAGCAGAGATAGCTTATCTAAGTGGATTGCAGAGAGAAATATGTCAGCACTATGTCTCACTACTCAATGTGAAAAGTTCCCAGGATCCCACAGCTATCACTTGCACCCTTCACAACAGAACCATCTGAATGTGGTATATTCTACACCAAGTGGAGTTTGGGCTCTTTTCTACCCTGGAAAAGAGGCTGCAGCCTAGTGAAATACCAGCAGCAGTTTCTGTGTTGCTTGTTGTGCTCTGAAGTGCTTCAGACCTTGCTAAGTCTATGTGGACGCAAGGGAGTTGAGAGTTTTATCAAGCACTCTGTGTGACTTTCTCTGAAGCAGTCAAGAATCATGCTTGAAATAAATAAAATTTATCACCCTCCAAAAGTGAAATAGGGTGCTTGTGCTGTTACTAACGATAAAATACGAGAGAAGTGCTGCACTTGGACAGATGACTGCATGACCCAGAGCACATATGATAGCATCATCTGCACTTTTTTATAGAGAGTAAAGAGCAAGTATGACAAAAAATCCAAGGCTGTCTTGACAGAAAGGTGTGCAAACTTGAATCAGTGCTCTTTCCTGCACTAAGGACAATGCTTCACTGAAGTCAGTATGAAGATGATGAACTACAGCACACATTCATTTGCTTCAGAGAAGAACACATGACCAAAAAAATCACTGATGTAGCACACATTGAAAGATGTTTGCATTTGGATATGGGGAGGAAAATTTACTAGCTGAAGAATAACAGGCAGGATGGCAGTACCAATATGGACATTACTAGGAAAGGATTAGTAACTCTGAGACACTGAAAATCCTGGCTCCTACCAGGGACTTGTAGAGAATTTTAGAAAATATTTTACATGCGTGTGCATAGATACAAATACATGCGGAGATTATTTCGCATTCCACTTTCAACTTTAACACTACTCTTTTAATAAACACAACACAGAGGAGCAATCTGATGGTGGAAAAGGAAAGCAGCACTGTGGTACATATAAATGGAAAGAAAAATTTCTATGCTCTATACACAACAGAAAACTACAAAATATATTTTCACTGAGGGAATCTCTAAAGAAAATAATTCTGGAAGGAATTAGGCCTCTAATCCAACTGTGTGGTTTTCTGAATGTTTTGGTGCATCTCTGTGATCGCGGTCTGGCTAATTCATCATTCACATGACACACTTGGATGTATGTAGCTGAGGATGCTGCTTGAATTTCATTCCAATTTTGGTTATATTGGAAGTTTGGCTGAATAAATCGTCCAGAAAACAGACATTTTTGGATGAGGACATGGTAAGAATAAAAAATGATTTTTTTTTTTCGCTTTCCTGCAAGGCCCAAAAAATAAGATTGTAAGAATATTAAATGGCAAATGTGTAAGCTGTCACTTTTAGAACTTATATTTTTGAATAGTAACTCAGTGAGGTTGCTATTGCTACAAACATCATTAAAAGTAAGTGTAAAGGAACAGTCAAGCTCTAGTTAGAGAGATCACCCCCAGCACAGCATGTTGAAGAAGACCTCATTTTCAGACTTAGATTGTAGGGCCACATTCCATTTCACTGGAATTCCCTAGACTTGGATATTTACTGAACCCTACCAGGTTTTCCTATGCAAGCCTGAGAAATGGACAGATTATTCCTGGATTTACAGCTACTCTGGTTAAAAAGTTCCTCAACAATGACTCTAGAGCTAAGTTTGAGCTGGACTTCTATTGCATGTCTTCCTTTTACATTCCTTAAAAGCTAAGCTGACCTTGGAAATGCGATTTCATGAATTCTTGGTAGGCTTCCAAAAATTTATGATTAAATTTATGACTTAAAAGGAGAAGTGATTTTCCTTCCTAGAACAATATTTTGCTGTCACTCGTTCTGTGGTATATTTATATGTATATAATGCATTTTTGCTTATTTTCTTCTCTTAGCTACAGGAAAAAAAAAAGATGAAAATCTTAAATCATAACGGCTGCTGCTCAGAAAATCCATTTCATGCAGAGAAGATTGGAAAGGTGGCTGGCTACCTATTTATATTTACATGAAATTGGGTTTAAGGACATCAAAGGAAATATACAATATTGTGCACATGTAAAATGGAATGCAAGGTATTTGCTCACAGACTGAAGTCAATTAAAACCAACCCATACAGCAACATACGCATGACCTGTCGCTACGAGAGTTTTCTTTCTTTCTGTGCAGATGCAAAAAATAAAGGCATACCTGCACGCAGAGCACATATTCAGTTGCAACCATGTGCTTGAAGATGACTGCAGATCTCAAGACACCATTAGGGTCCAGTGTAAACTCCTCTTCTTCATTGCCAGTGAGGATGGTGAAGGTAAAAGGAGGGCCATTGTGAAAAGAGTCTTTGTCTGTCACTACCAGCTGCAAAATGCTTGTGCCCACTGGTTTATTTTCCTTTACACATATACACAGTGTATAAAGAAAAGGATTAAAATGATACATCTCATCACAATGATAAAACACCACGTTTCGCTACCGAGAACATACAAGTAAAAGCTTTTTGGCCAAGATGCCATTTCACTGTGACATCGTTTTGGCACCACTTGCACCCCATGGACCAGTACCAGAGACAGAGGCACCCACTGGAACCTGTCTGGCCAGGACTGGCTGACCACTAGGACTCAATCCCAAGCAAGGCACAGACAAGTGCGAGCTCATCCCAGCTCAGAATTTTTGAGGCCAGAGAACATTTCCTGGTGCAACAGGAATATAGAGTGAAATGTGTGACAGATGCTGAAGTTAAGGAGTCTCAGCAAACAGAAAATGAGCAAACAGTTTGAAAAGAAGTGTTTATATTTCCCTTTAAATAAGATCATTTGATACATCTTTGGCAGATACATTATCAAAAGCTGCTTAACTGAAACCAAATGCTTTTGTGTTTTAAAAGTCAGAGATGTTTTTGATGTGCAAGATAAACTTACTTGAATTACAGCTGTATAGTTAGCTGGAGTAAACACAGGGCTGTTATCGTTCACATCAGAAATGTCCACATTGACCGTCACCGATGAAGACAAAGGAGGGGTGCCACTGTCTCTTGCCTGAATAACTAATGAATAACCAGATATCTGCAAAAAAGGTGAAAATATTACATCATCGTGAAAGTGGTCCTAAATTTTAACTTGTGTTCTTTACATCCAATACACCACCAACCATATTCTAAGGAAAGCTGTCTGGCCTCATTACCTTTCCTGCCCTTTGTACTACATCATCCTGTTTAGTGCCAGACTGTGTCCCAAACTCTGGTTTATAAGGCTATCAATAAATCTAACAGCTTCACTATATTAAAATAGCTATATCAGATGAAAACAAAGGGATAGACAAAAAACTAATGATGAATACTATCCAAACTCAGCTTAGGTATGTGAACTAATTCTATTTATTTATGGTTAATTTCAAGGATAATGTACTGAATACTTAGGAGAGGAAGCCTCAATTTGACACACAGTGTTTCTGACATGGTGAAGGAGCCTCAACAAAAAGTTCATGGACAAATTGATTAAGCATACTGGAAAACATTTGGGATCACTAGGAACAACAGATTCTCTGTAGCAAGAGGATATTATCTACAGTACAGTAGAAGATAAGGGATTTTTTGAGTCTTCTTGTTTGCAACAGCCACAGACAGCTCAGCATGGTGTGGGCAGCTCAGTGCATCCCATCGGCTGTGGCACCCACAGACCCTCTATGCACATATGGGCACGTGCACGAAGTGTGAGCATGTGTGACAATCTGGAAAAGATCTGTCTATGTGCAGCTTATGGATGACAGCGTGATTTCACAAAGTGCATCCTTATGTTGGCCTCCTTATGTCTTACAACTGTCTTTGATTGTAGAGAGCTCCCTGATCCCCAGGGAGAGCTGCTGACATGTCTGCCCAAGAAGCTTTCAGAGCAGGGGGAACAAAGGATGAACCACATGTCAGATAAAACATCGGGAAGGGGTAAAACATGGCCTCACAGAGTGAAATGAAGAAAAACTAAAGGAGCTTTTTAGGGTGGGAGGAAATCCAAAGGGACACAGAAGTAAAAGCTGTTGGGGTAGGAGAGAGTAAGACAGGCCAAGTGTATGAAACAAGAAGGCTCTTCTGTGCTATTGGGACCAAGCTAAAGAAAAGGAAACAGTTTCCTGGGTGGGTTACAGGGTCAAAGAAGCATGTGATTTGGTGGAGATGTAGTGATAATGTCAAGAGGAAGAATCCTTAACTATGGAGGATCAAGAAACTGAGGCTGAGCATTGATCTTTTTTTTTTTCCACTTTCAAGCTTTAATGTCTACTGCTAGAAATCAGAGGTTTTGTGGGATCTTTCTCCAATTTTGTGTGAGTTTGTTTTCATTTCCACATATCCCAGACAGGTAAATGGAAGCAGTCATGGTTTCTATGTGATTAGAGCTCTGGAAATGAGCTTCCTTTAACCACTGAAATCTGGGAATCAGTACTGCCTTTAGGGATCTACAGCAGATGGGGCATCATGTATCGTTTCTGCTGAAGAGAACATTTGTGTCTAGGAATTGTGCAAAGGAAGCAAAAGAGAAGACAACACTACAGCTTACTCTAACTGAAGGAAACTTAGGAGAATGCAGACCTAGGAACTGGCCTTAAATGTACAGTGCTACTGAGGGTAAAGATATGCGTCTGAAAGCAGACGTATACATCTCAGCTAAGTCAAATGGAGATACTAAATAAAATCATGTTAATAAATTAAGTCTACACCGTATAAGAAATACAGCAAATTTGTCACATGCACAGCCTATTACTTCCTTGTTCTGTGGGACAAGGAAGGTCTTTCCGGCACAAATCACTAGCAATTTAATCCTGCCCATGTGATAATACAGAAAGGATATTTGCCTGTTTTAAGCAGTAGCTCTCCTTCCAGCAGGGAGCTTTTCCAAGTGAGTCCATTTTCTGGGGATAGCAATCTGCTTCTCTAGTTTTGCAGATGCATTGCATAGGACCCTTGGGTCTTGCATGTGCTGCAGGACTTCTAAAGTCATGCAGCACATTCCCGCCCTGCTAGTAGCACAGGCAACTGTATTTGTTTGTTCTGTTTCTTTTTCTCCAAAAGCTGCTAATTGCTAGCTAGAGCAAAATGGTGATAAATCACCCTGAATCTATGGAGCAAACAAAGCAGCAGAATCAGATTAATGAAGCACTCTTTCTCTTTTGGTACAGCCTGGCTACTCCATAACATCAGCTCCCCTGTGACACGTTTTGCAGAGTGCTAATTAATGGCTGAGGTCTCAGCTCTGAACTTGGTGCCACAATCTGCTGTTTGCTGTGGTCCCTCTGTTGCATAGAATGCTGCAAGCTTGTGCTTGCAGGCACAGGAAAGAGGAGGCAGCTCATTAATGCAACAACAGCTGCCACAGGAAAAATCCAGGGTTGCTTCTTTCCCCAGTCTGGCCTCAGTAGTTGCGTTGGTGCAGGGTGAGAATGCTACCAGGGTAGCTGGCTTGGAAATATGACTGGGGAAAAGTCTGAGGTGGGAAAAAGGGGAACAACATTAGAAAGAGCTGTTGGAGCATCTTGGGCTGACTGCTGCAGAGTGAAAAGCAGCTACTTCACAACTGGCTAGCAGCAGACTTGAAATTAACACACATCTGTAAGCCATTGTAAGTCAAGAAATCTCACATCTTACCCTTTCTCTATCCAATTTCTTTTTAACCTTCACGAGTCCTGAACCAGGATCGACTGAAAATTCATTGTCTTGATCACCACTCACTATGGAAAAATGAATGTGGCCATTGGAAGGACTGTCCAGATCTTCTGCTATCAACTTTTTTGAGAGAAAAGTGAAAATTAGCAAAACAAATGTTAAACCATCAGTATGCTCCATTAATCACTCAGCGCCCCAAAAAGGAAGCCTTCATATTCTATCAGACTAGTAACATCTGAACTGCACATCATTACAGCATAAAGCCAAGCCAGTCTTCATAGGCTTCTTTTCAAAATTCTAGCCTTAAAGCACATAAAAGATTTTAATCTTATTATTTTATGTAAGAAACAGAATATCATGTATTTCCCTGAAAAGTTGAATTTTGCCTTTCCAGAAAAACCTACTTGTTTCTAGCTGACTTCTGAGATACAATGTCTTAAACACAGCATTGCTCTTTGACAGCATATTGGAGGAATTAAAAACCACTTTGGTATTACTACTTCTTTCTTTCTTGGGGAAAACTGGCAGCTGTCTGGAAAGCAGTAGCAGACACAGAGTATTGGCTAGAGAGCAGTTTGGTTGCTTCAAGATGCTGTATTTATCATTATTAATAAATGCAGCAGTATCTTATTAAATGTAATAGAGGTACTCACCCTGCCTAATCATGGCACATGGCCTCACTCACCATTATAACGGAATCGCCAATTGCAGCATCTTCACTGATGACTGCGCTGTAGACCACCTGGCTGAACTTTGGTGCGTTGTCATTAACATCCGTCACGTTGACGTTCACAGTTGTAACAGCGCTCAGGGCCGGAGTACCTCCGTCTTTTGCTTCCACTACTAAGTAGAAATCCTTACACGATTCATAATCCAAAGATTCAGAAATGGAAATGGCTCCTTTGAAGGAAGGGAAGTAATGTCAACACAGAGTGAAAAGCAAATGCTGCTGCAGATTAAGGGATTTCACTGTAGCAAACAGTACAGCATACTATTTATCACCACGGCAAAAACACAAAATATGTTGTTCTAAATTTAACACTGCCCAGTCCAATAGAAATGTTCGGTCAGTTTTCTACTACTATCGTTTAATTAAAGAGAGATGACAATTGCACTTGGACTGCCTCTGCAGAAAGACATGAAGCTATCAATGATTTCTCATAGAAATAACTGGAAATATCAGTACTTCAGACAGAGAAGTTAAGGCCATATCCATTCATTTGCCTGGGCTCACGTACAGAGCCTGTGGGAGAACCAGATGCCAACTCTGGAAATCAACACTGACAAATCAACAGAAATTCACTCCTACGTGATTAACTTCTCATGAATTAAATACTAACAAATGGAGTATGAATACCTTTGAGAAATTAGTTTTCTATCATCTGTGTGATTAAACAGGGACTTCCATAGTGAACTAGGTTTAAAAGTTTTGGGTTCTCACATCACATAATAAAAATTAAGATTATTTGTAACTTGACTCACTCTCTCTCAGATCTCTGCTAGGACAGAAATGGTTTTTATGCACATTCTCTACTTGTCTCACCCATAAACTTATCTAGGGGAGGGATGTGGGTTGCACACAGATTACTAGTGATGTCTTGAAGGAGGTGATGCTGGACATGGTAGGAAAGGCTTAAAAGCAAATCCCTAACCTTGGTAAGGCAAATCCTCTCTAGTATGAACTCATCAAGAGCAGGGATGATTGGGGCTTAAAGGTCATTTAGCCCAACTGCTGCCCAGCACAGGTCAGTTAAACACAATCTTTCTTGAAGCTACTCACTTCTAATGTTCTTAAAAAACCTCCAGCAACATTACTTTCTCGTCCTTAGGAAATGTATTTGGGTACTTAATAATTATTACAGCAAGGAATTTCTTCCTATCATTTAACTAAAATAATCCAAACGCAATTTAAGCTAATTCAAAACTTTTCTCATGAGTAGACACAAAGAATAGTTTATTCCCCCCTCTTCATAGGCTCTTTTACAAGCTTGAATGTTATCAGCATGTCTTCTTTTTTCCAGTTTAAATAGCCTCAATTCCTTCAGTCTTTCCTGGTAAGCCTCAATTTATAGACCTCAGATCATTCTTCTTAATCTTCTCTGGGCTCTCTCCAAATGAATCCTACCTTTCAGCACGACTAGCTGAAAGCAGGAGCCCTGAAGAGAAGCTTCCAAGTGGCTAGCAGGGAGTCCCCACTGATAAATGCTGTGATGAGCA